>JAMZAV010010965.1:0-21069 GCA_024449915.1 Sweltsa coloradensis | reverse complement strand
TGATTAAATTTTATTTTTAAACTTTAAATAAGACTTATTTAAAAATTAGCTCGGGTAATGTTGACAAAAAGAAACGTCTTGAAAAAAAAGTTACTTTTCTAACGTAATTTTTTTTTCTAAGATCATTTTTCTTGTTATTGTACAAACAGTAAACCTAAAGATAAAATCCTCTAATCCAACAATTTGTTTGAGTTTAAAGTAAAGAGACACTAGGTAACGGTCTGAAAAAAAGTAACATTCTTGACAAGTGTCACTGAAATCAATAAAAAAAGTGTTTGTTATTTTTGAGTTGGCAAGTTTTAAAAACCTCCCCCTTAAAAAACACATCTACAGTTGCAAAAAATTAAATGCAGTAACCCCCGATCCCTTGGGTAATGTTATTTTTGAAAGTAAATACCGACAAGTAACTGCATGACTTTTAAACTTTTTTAATTCATTAGTTAAAAACACCCCTTTTGAAAAGTAGGGTTAGTTGCTATGAGCGGAATTTTGATTGCCAACTTAACTCAATTGTTAAAAAAAATATCAAATAAAAATTTAAAATTGTTTTTTTTGGGAAAATTTTATGACATTAAAATTAAAATATCCCGTTAAAATGTTTTATTTTTAAATTTTAAAGAGTTCTCATGTCAAAAAAAAAACCAAAACTTCCAGGGATGCCATGCGGGAGCTTTTTCTTCTTCTTCAGTTTGACCACTGCCTTCTTAAAAAATTTATTTAAACTCTTTTACAATGGTAACAGTCATGACATTATTATGTTTGCCACATTGGGGACAAACACTTTCCCAGTTAGTTTGAAAATGAAAATTTGTTAAAAAAAGTCACTAACAACAGTTTTTAAACTGTTATTCTGCATTAATTCCAATCTAAGACAAATAAATTTTAGTTTTAAAAGTAAAACTTTTTACAAAAACACTTCTGGTTTTGAGGAAGGGAAGGGTTTTTAACACATTTTGCAATACCCGACTTAAATTTAAAGGTAAACCTTACAAGATAGAAGTGAAAAAAATTCATGGGCAATAAAAACTATAAGTTTTCTGAAAATGTACAACCAAAATTTATGCAAATAAATACTTGACAAAAAAAAAATAATATTAAGGGGGACAGCACAAGGGTCATTTTATTTGGGAAAGACCCATATAAGGCATAAAAATTTATTTTTAGTTTGGGGGAACAAAGAAATATTTTTCATGATTATCGTACTTACATTTTCCCACTTTTTTTAAACGATTATTTTGTGATATTTGACCTGGGGGCCCCGGGAAACTCCATTTGGTCTTAAAGATCTTTTATGGAAAATTCGAATCACGGAAAAATTAGATAGTTATGATTTTGAGAACAATCGAATAATAAATCTAAAAAATAGGACAAAAATAATCAACCAAAAAAAGTCATCCCTCAACGCACTTGAAAAAAGCGTTCGCAAAAATGCCCCAGTCATAGTCAAAAACAAGCTGATATTGATTTTTCTAAGACCAAATCATATCAACTACCATTTGTGGCTAAATAAATATTTTGTCCAAACAATATTTATTTTAATATCAAGATTTTTTTGGATTTGCCGCGGCGAAGATTTCAATTTCACTTACCCTGAGAAAAATACCTATGGTGTTTTATTTTTTTGTTTATTTTTTAGTCTGTTTGTTCGCACCTCTCCCGGGGCAAACGGCATTTTATGCGATCTTGACGAAAATTTCAGTGACCCTCGAAATCTCTGTACTTAAATCTGACAAGTTTTTGGGTTCAAATCAAGAATTAGTTTTTACTTTTCGACCTCCAAATTTTTCCCCCAAAAAATTATTTTTGGGACGATGTTAACGTGGGATGAGCTCATGCCGCTATCAGAGCACATTTTAACATTTCAAATATGTTATGTGGATATTTGAGGAAAACTTTCTATTGGATATCAATCGAAAATTAATGTTCTTCATTAAGGCTGTGTGTTCACCAAAAACCAAAATCCAAAATAAACATAAAACCGTAGTGTATAGTTTGGAATCACACAACTTTGAATGACCTTTTGACACTGTTCGGCGGCCATTTTTTTTATGTGAACCACTCGAAAAAAAATTTGGAGGTCTAATTTAAAATGTACTTTTAAAAAAAAAAAATGCTTTATACACGGTGCATTATTAAATAAAAATACTAAATTATTGTTAACAAGGTTTAATTTAATGTAATCTGGACGATCAAATTCATTGAAAATAATAAATAACAAACAAATGTCAAGTCATTATTCGTTTTCCACAGTTGACAACAATGTTTTTATTTTATTGACCAATGAGCGATCTTCCCAATACCACTTTCATACAATCAGCTAAAATATTAATAAAGGCCGTCGTCTGCACAGCACACATAGGCCCTAGCCTACGTCGTATGCTTTAATCTTGTTTCTGACTTATTTCTTTACTGGTTGCTCTTCTGAGTTCTGGGCTTGACTAATTATTAATTAATAATATTTTAATGTTATGTAGGCCTTTGCCTAAGTATTGAGTAAATGAGTAGGTCTCTCAATTGTCTTATGTTGAAGTAAAGTAGGGCCCGCTGGAAAAAAAACAATCTAGTAAGCCAACCAATTAGTTTGGGCCCGGTACCTAAACAGTAATACGTAGCCTACAAGACAACGGTTATAGACATAAGGCTTTTAGAAAAAATACTTTTAATATTTCCCTTTTGGGGGGGTAGGGCTATAAATACAAAGGCCTACGGCCCAGGCTACACTAACCTGGGTTGGGCCGATGCTAGGCTACGCGTAGCCCTACGCGGCCCTAGGCTAGGCCTAGTTTCCCCAAATTGAACACATATCACAAGAATTTCCCTGTTTTATCAATGTAGGACTAGATCTAGCTAGCCTAGGCTGCATATTGAAGCTAGGCCTAGGCTTTTTCCCCCCAAAGAGAAACCCCCAAAGAGAAATTGCATAGACTAGCCCTGGCCCTAGGCTAGGCTAGAACGAAGTGTATAATAGTATCCTTGCCCTAGGGCCTAGTTCAATTTTTATGCAATTAGAATTGTGTTGATTAAAATAAAATAAAAATATAAGACAAAGAATTTTAATATCCAAAACAACTCAGTGACAAAACATAACACGCAATGACAGTATCCTAATGAAACATAACCTCCAACGTTTGGAATGGTCTGTTGACATGTCACCTCGCCACACGCACGCAGCGCACGGAGTAGAAAAAATTATGCTAGCAATTTTATTTTTCCTGTGTTGGTTATGCCGATTTAAAAAAATGCAACTTTGAAGGTCGTTCAATCTAGGCAGGGCCAAGGAGGTATGAATAATGTAAGAGACAGCATGCGCTATCTGTGGCTGTACAAATGAACGTGGCCGTTTTGAACGTCTCCGTTTCGAGTTTTTCGCGGTATTTGCTGCTTCTCGTTGGTGGTGAGCAGTTTGGCGGCTACTAAAACATAGAGTTTTTCGCAGTATCTACTGCTTCTCGTTGGTGCTGACCAATATGGCGACTACCATCGACGGCCGAACAGCTGATATTATACTTAAAACATTGATAATAACTCTTGTATCAATATGAGAATGAATAATAAAGAGTTGAAATGTAATTTTATTTTGATGTGCTGCGTTTTTGTTTGTTTTGGAATGCTTATAGCTTTGACAATGGCTTTAATAATACCGACGACCTTGCTTTGGGTTCGAGGCTTTCGCCGACCACCATTGTCGTTCAAAGTGGCTATGGTTTTAAACGGCGACATGTCTGTCTCCTTACATTATTCATACCTCCTTGAGCAGGGCCCCTATTCAGTAACTTCACGGGTTCAACTCTGTCACGGGACCGACTCTGTAGTAACAGTAATCGTTCCGGTTGTTGTTGGTCGAGGTCGAAAGGTATGATTTACATGGCCGTGGACGGCCAAATGTGAACAAATGATTCGCAGTTCAGTTGTCAATATTCGAATGACATAGATGTGTGTATTACTTCCAATCGAGGAGAAATTGATTTAAATGGTATAATTTCATGAGAAAAGGGAACGCACGGGACTTTTAGGGGTAGGCCCTTACTAGAGGTTGGTTTTCTTTGAGCATACTATTGTTATTCGTTTGAGAAAGGTAATAATCTGGTTGTGTTTACGTGTAGGCCAAGGCTTATCATCCACCATTTTATACAAATATAGCCGAGTCGGACTCGGTTGTCACGGATTATATCGCAACGATATCGACCTCAACTGGGTCGATCACTTACAACCGAGTCGATTACGGTAGAAAACGCCTGGGTCCAACTCCGTCAGAGTTATAGAATCGCAGTCCTGAATCCTACTCTATAGAGTATGATCTTTAATCACAGCCTTTTGAAATAACAAAAAATTTTTTTTTGGGATTTTTTGTGGTCCGATGCATTTTTCTCTATTGCTACTTTTTTAACGATTTTTGGTGCTTATTTTTTTTTTAAGTAATCCCATTATTGGATGGCTGATATTTTTATTGAAAGCTTACACTCATCTTTGACTATAGAATGTGGTATTTTGAATGTATAGCTTTCGTATCGTAAGATCTTCCTTTTTTTTTGACGGGTACAAAAAACCACAAAAGTACCGGGAAAATAAAATACACTGTAAAATGAAAGGTATTGAGATACACATTTAAAAATAAATATTCTATAGTCAAAGATGAGTGTAAGCTACATAAAAATATCAGCCTCCAATGGTATACATTTGGAAAAACTTAGCACCAAAAATCGTTCAAAAAGTAGCAATAGAGGAAAATGCTCGACCAAAAAATCCAAAAAATTATTTTGATCTTTTCAAAAGACTGTGATTAATGATCATACTCTATAAAACTACTGTTTTATGCATAATTTGGATTGTGGTTTTTTTGGTGAACACACAGCCTTAACATTCCTGCTAAATTTGGTAGTAAGCCCTCACAACAAGTGCGCCAGGGTCTTTTAATCTCGGGCCTGCATGCAGATATACTCTTCACATAATGAAGTACCAAGATAGACGATCAGATACGTCCCCATTTTCGAGAAGATGGGCTCAATCGTCCGAACAAGCTGAGAGAGGGCTCGAAAAATTCGTAATTTTCCCCTGGTTACATAAAAGGCAACCCGGAAAACGAAATCGGTAGCTTTTAGCTTTGAGGGGCAAAAAACGATCAAAAACGGCAAAGTGTAAAAAAAGACATACAATCCTAAACTCTAACGCTAATGCTCACACGAGATCACAAAATATAAAAATGAAATACAAATCGGTAACTTTCAGCCTTTAGAGGCCAAAACGACCAAAAAGACAAATTTTGTAATATTTTAAGACGACCGATTTAACCATTCACTAACACAAATGCTAATACGAGATCATAAAAAATGTAAGGGAAATATGAATTGGTAGCTTTTAGTTCTTTCAGCACAAAAATGGATAAGAGGCACACTAGTAGAGGCCGCAATTTCATCAAAAATAGCGTTTAGATAATATGCGTGAGTGTTATAAAATAGTAGTTTGCACAAGTTTTTATATTAACTAAAACATAACAAAAACTTGTAAAAAGACAGAAAAACCCTTTACACACTCGAAAGAAAGGGGTCTAACAAAAGGGGCCAAGTTTCATCTACCCTTCCACATTTGCGCTTCTTAATTCATAAACGTACAGTGCCCCGTAACAGCCTCCGTGAAGCTTGGCAAAATAGAATTTGCAATTATTAATTTAAACGTTATAGTTCATCCAAGTTATTTTTTTCTAATTTAAATTTAAATGTAATATCTTTGAAAATTTTCTATTTGGAAAAGGGATTTTCAAGGATGCTTTTACGGGACACTGTACGTTTTATGAATTAAGAATGCGCAAATAAGGAAGGATAGATGAGCTTGGCCCTTTTTCAGGTCTCATTTTTTTTTAGTGTGTTAAGGTTAGGCTGTTATTTTTACAAGTTTTTGTTTTGTGTGGGATCTCATAACTTTTTAAAGGGTTCCATTGCTTTGTTAAAATATAAAAATTTTATCAAAGTCGTTTAAATTGCTATGGTATTACCAATAAACAATAGAATGAAAAATGTTTAGTGGTCCAAAGACTTGATTTTTGTAAACAATGTAGGCGATCATTGTCAAGTAAATAGTTACTTGTTGATTGTATGCCTGTATAAGGCTTATTTTAAAACCTTTATTTGGAAGCCTTCCAGCAAACCTTTTTAACTTTTTCTTTCAAAAGGAACTACATCACTATTACCTTAATGGCCATGTAAAATATAAACGTTGTAGCCCTACCCGTTTGGTCAGAATCCCTGAGCAATTGAAACGGGACGAATTAGACAGAAGGAGAGTAAAAGTAACCACACAAAACCAAAAACTTGTAAATAAACAGCCAAACCCTTACACAACTCAAAACAAATGAGATCTAACAAAAGGGCCAAGCCACCTACCCTTCCACATTTGCGCATTCTTAATTCATAAACGTACAGTGTCCCGGTTACAACATCTTTAAAAAGCTTGCCAAAATAGAATTTGTAACTTTTAATTTAAACGTGATAGTTTATCCAAATTCTTTTTCAAATTATTTAAAAGTAAATGGTCATGCAAAATTCTATTTTGCCAAGCTTTTCAAGAATGTTATTACGGGACACTGTACGTTTATAAATTAAGAATGCGCAAATGTGGAAGGGTAGATGAGCTTGGCCCTTTTTTAGATCTCATTTATTTTGAGTGTGTTAGGTTTGGCATTACCAATTAACAATAAAATGAAAAAATGTAGTGATCCCAAGACTTGCTTTTTGTAAACAATGTAGGCGATCATTGTCAAGTAACTATAGTTAATTGTTGATTGTATGCCTGTATAAGGCTTTTTTTAAAACCTTTATTTGGAACCCTCCAAAAAAACTTTTTAACTTTTTCTTTCAAAGGAAACTAATCACTGTTCCCCTTAGTGTCCATGTAAAACATGAACGTTGTAGCCCCACCCGTTTGGTCAGAATCGCTGAGCAATTGAAACTGACGAATTAGACAGTATATAGTAGCCAGTATAGTAACTTACATCCTAAAAGTGATTTTGAGCATGTTTCAAGTCATTTTTTCACCAAGAAGGAATGTTCGTAAAACAACCAAATTTGTCATGTGTTGTCAGGTACCCAAATCCCCCTTGATTTTGATAGTATTTAAGTTCACATCACGATTCTGATGGCTGGGTGACACCTCGAAAAATTCACCCCAACTTGCTTGCTGTATAAGGTTCCTGAGTGTGTAGCGCACCGGGGCTTTGGCTGCGGCACCCTAACGGGCACCTAGACTAACATCAAGTGATTTTGAGATTTGATGTTTAAAGTCTTTTTTAAACCAAGAAGGAAATGTTCGTACACCAACCAAATTTGGCATAGTTGTCAGGTCCCCAAAATCCCCTTGATTTTGATAGTTTTTAAGTTCAAAATCACGTTTCATGACGGCTGAGTGACACCTCAAAAACACCCCAACTCTGCTTGTTGTATAAGGTGCCTGAGTGTGTAGCGCACCGCGGATTGGCTGCGGCACCCTAAAGGCACCTAGACTAACATCAGTGATTTTGAGATTTTGATTTTTTTAAGTCATTTTTCACCAAGAAGGATGTTCGTACCCCAAACCAAATTTGGCATATGTTGTCAGGTACCCAATCCCCTTGATTTTGATAGTTTTTAAGTTCACATCACGTTTCATGACGGCTGGTGACACCTCGAAAACCCCCCCAACTCTGCTTGTTGTATAGGTGCCTGAGTGTGTAGCGCACCGCGGCTTGGCTGCGGCGCCCTAACGGGCACCTAGACAAACATCAAGTGATTTTGAGCATGTTTTTCAAGTCATTTTTCACCAAGAAGAATGTTCTTTACACCAACAAAATTTGGCATATGGTTGTAAGGTACCCAAATCCCCTTGATTTTGAAAATTTTAAAGTTCACATCACGTTTTCATGACGGCTGGGTGACACCTCGAAAACACCCCAACTCTGCTTGTTGTATAAGGTGCCCGAGTGTTTTATAGCGCACCGGGGTTTTTGGGCTGCGGCGCACTAACGGGCAACTAGATAAATACATACTGTTTTTTTACATTTTGTATTGTAGGCCAGCTGCACCGCACATTGAGTAGTGGAGTGGATTACTTCTTATCACTGATCATTTCAAAAAGTTACACACTTTACTGCTTTGCCTTTCCTGTTGATTCCCAAGTAACATTAACTTTGATTTGACTTTAATAGATTTAATAAAATTAAATAAGAAATCCCCTCCGACTTTTAATAACCGTAAATTTTATAACCCATTAAAACTGCATTTTTATTTCCTTTTCTGACCTGGTCCTGTGTGACGAAATACTTTTTTTTTCCCTTTTTCCGGCCCCAAAATTAAAGGGTACTGAAATCGATTTTCACATTTAATTTGAATTTGTATTTATTGAAAAATTTTTTGCAACCTGTCGCAGCGTTTTCGTGCAATTAGTGTTCTTTTTGTTTTGGTGCCTTTTTGCCGTTTTTTTGGTTCCCAAAACTATAATCGACATATTTTGATTTACTCATTAACATGTTCTGTATTGTCTTGAATTATTGAAGTAATTACTACTCTACCCACATTATTGGACAATTGGTATTCATTTTCAAATATATATTTACCTTTTACCCCTTTTTCGCTCTAAAAGGTAAAAAATACTTTTTTTAAATTTCAGATATTGTTTTCTGTTTAGGCTTAAAATATCACATTTGTTTCCACCATAGCCAACGTTATAGCCAATTGTAAACTGTTTAAGAAATTTATCCTTTTTTGCCGTTTTTTGTCTGTAAAATCTAAAAGCTTTCCGATTTCGCCTTTCCGGGGTTTGGGCCCTTGATGTAATCAGGGGAAAAAATTAAAGAATTTTTTGAGCCCATTCTCGGGTTGTTCGGACAATTGAGCCCACAAAAGCGCGTATCTGATGGCCTAAGAACTTTCTTAAACAGGGGTTAGTCTGTGCATGCATGACATAATCAGTTGCCCAGCGGTCAGTCACCAAACCCCGCCACGTACGCAAAACTGCATCGTCTCCAATACATCGCGAACTCGAAATCTATAATATTGTGAACAAAAAACACTTTTTAACCTTACGCACTTACACGCACTCCGATATACGCCACCTTTATAAACATGTTTTACATCAGACGTTCATATAAAAAACAATACAAAATTAACAGAAATCAAGTTTTCAAAAACTAAAAAATATTCAAAAATTTAGCTACACACAAAAAAAACTCTCAACGCACTCTAACTTTGCAACCACTATCTAACCACGTGTAATTATTTAAAATTACATTCAACATAATTTCCCCTTGAGGTTTTGAAATTCAAAACTTTTCAAAATTTCCTAAAACACCAAAACCGGCTTGACTTCACCATGTAGACAATCTGCTTAGTCAGGGGTTTCCAATGGGCAACCACAAGACTAGACATGGGGCGTAGCAAGGTCCTACCCTACATTGAGATAAAAAGGGAAAGGCCCAACAAACTCTATCTTAAAAAGTTCGAGTGCGTAAAGTTTAGCTGAAATTTTTAGACGATTTCTGTTATGTTTAGAAACGAAGGTTGCCTCTAATTTAATCAAAATCACGGTATCCGATTTCCTTGGGTCTTTTTTGAATGAAAGAACATACAGCAAACTATAATATTATTTTAAGGACAAAGACAACATGATTATTTTATTTCTTTATCACAATTGTTTGTGTGGGGACTGTGAGGGCCCAAATCGCGCGTCAACATGAAATACGATAACCAAATGGGAGAGAGGTTAGGCAGATGTGGTTAGGGGGGCGCAGCTCAACTAAAACCTTCTATAACGTCCCCCTTTTTGAATCTCATATCACACGACAATCTTGGACGATCCAGGAGAAGCAATTTTCAAGTGTTTACCTTTTAATTAAGTGTTAAGAATTTTTCTATCCTATACAGTAGGCTACACTAACCGTAAAAGATCGAATATTTCTAGGTTTGCGTACGATGTTCTTGTTGATGTTCGATTTCCGACTTGATCTTTCAATTCCTAGTTATATAATGTCATTTTTTAAAAAAAGTACAACGTAAAGAATCAATCACAAATCAATCAATCACTAAAAGTGTTTTCTAGTACTAAGAAACCTTTGATAGATCTTTTTGAAAGGGAGAAAAAGGTTTATCATCCACAAGAGTTAAGTTTAAGAAACTAATATCGAGACTAAAATAGAAAAATCCACTAATCATTTAATCGGTTATCGGCGGAAAACATAAAATTTTTTAATAAATAAGCCCCTTAATTAGCCTTCCTTGGTATTGACTTGGGGAAATAACAATACATATCGATTGGTTCCAAGTGAATTGCACTGCTACTGACATTTTTAAGGAGAAGTACATGTAAATGAATGAACGATTATCGATTTTTGGCCGATCTACTGGCATATTGAAATATTTTGTTAAAAATAGAAATGAATAAACGATTATCGATTAATGGCCGATTTACTGGCAAATGTTTCTATATCGAATCGACAATAATTTTTTGTAGGCTAAAATCAAAACAGTCTGTTTATTACCAAACCCGATTTTACTTCGGTGATTGGCTTACAACGAAGAAACTAGATTGGATAAGCACCGAAAATGTAAATAACGCGTAAAATGACGAGTGATCTCGTGATGTGTCGTCAATATGAAATGACGGTTATATGTGTGAAGTGATTTTCTAATAACGCACGAGACTGCTATAACGGCCGTGTGTTTTCGATCTCCTAATGTGCGTTATTACGAAATAACCGTTATTTGTGAAGATCTCTTTTTAGGCGCGAAAAAACCTGCTGGCTTTAACGGCTGTGTATTATGATCTGGTAATGTCTGTTTATTACGAAATGACCGTTATGTGGGGAAGATCTCGAATTAAAAGGTGTGTAGTTACCCGATCTCGCTTAGTATTGGAAAATTCACTGATCTCGAACTGATGGTGAAAATCGACTCACACAAAAGCGTCCAATCAAAAAAACCATTAATAATCGTGATCTACGTATGCAATTTCATCAGAAACTGTTTTTCCTTTTTGTTCTATAGTTATTAGTTTTGGCGTGTCTCGGATTGCATGTGAGAATCTACAGATCTAATGTTGTACCCAAAACAAACATGTGTGTGTGTGTGTGTGTGTGTGTGTGTGTGTGTGTGTAGTGTGCAAACCGTATCAAGTGAGGTCTTGCGCATGAATACACAACGGGGCTCTGAGGTCCTTTTTCAAACCGAGGTCTTTGCCCAGGACCTCGGATTGTTTTAGCATCATAGCTGCATAGTAGTATTGTTTTTAAGACTTTTCGTAAAATTTGGCAAAGACCTCAGAACTGCTGTTTGCGCGTTTTTGCAGTTCATGTGTGTAACCACCAGAGCGCTCTCAAATAGCTCATACACACTTCATACACACTCTGGGTGAATTTTTTTCGACTATGTAGGTCCCTTCAAACTGTGGGGAAAGCCCTTGTAAAGTGATAAGCCAATGAAATCGCAGTACCAAAATTTTTAATTTCACACACTTATTTGACGGTATAAGGGAAAAGGGGGTCCTAAAAATTCACTAGGGCGTGTAGCTTCTCTTTTTACGAGTTGCAATTTAGTTATTTTATTATTATTATTATTATTTATTTAACAATTTCTTAGGTACAAATAATTCTATAGATACAGACTTACGCTAAGTTAGGACACAGGTAGATCTACATCTATATGCAAATATTATAAGCCATTATTAAGCAGGGTTTGAAAGAGCTAAAAGCTCCATGACACATAGTGCTAAACCTGCTTTTTAAACTAATTAAAAAATATAATACTAAATTAAATAGGGTGATAATAGACGATAGTACAGAGTATAGTAAGTAGAAGAAATAGAAACGTGGGTGAGTTTTTTTTATGAACCAAAAAACAAAACATAATAATATACCAAATTTTCATTACCAAGGAATAGCAGTGTTTGCAATACAATGATTATTTATTCAATCCTTAAAGTGACGTGATATTTAGCCAGGGGGGCGCATTTTTGATGGCCCATCCAAAAAATTCCACTTCGCAGCAACACGATACCAATCCCCAGCCTGATATAAATTTAGTCCTAGCAAGGGTGGGCAAGTTCACACCACCTGTCTACTTTCTGTAGCTGACTGCAGTCTTTTTAAGGGGTCAACACTATGTTACTTGAAGCACTTTTTTATAAACAAAAGGGGTCTAGTTGGCATATTGCTCAAGGGAAGGAAATCCACATGCTGCCCCCGGGAGGGTTGCACTCTTATCTTTCCCCCAGAATATCCTTTTGGGGCTCGTTTTGTACCCTCTCGAGTTTCGCCCAAATTTTCTTTTGATGTCGGTGCCAAGCAGGTATCCATATGTTAATTAGGGGGGCCCCCAGATTTAAAATACGCAGTTCTCAAAAATCTACTGCGACTTCCACGAGAGTTCTATTGATAAGCCAGTAATTTTTGACGACTTATCACGAAAAATGTACGTGAAATTTTCCATTTAAGTCGTCTGTAATGGTTAGTCCTAGAAGTTTGAGTTTGAATTTTGAGAAACAAGGTGTTTAAAATTGAATTAAACATGAATTTTGGGTTTTTTTGGATCTAGATTTTTAAAGAAGAGCATTTACTAATGTTAAGTTCCATGAATTTAATTTGCCCCAATATAGATTGTTTTAAGGTCCTTTTGAATGAGATTTGCGTCTTCAGTGTTACATTTTGGGACGGTATATTGTTGAGTCATCGGCATACAGGGAAATTTGGACGAAAGTGCTGATGGGGGCGAGCATAAATTTTGTAAAAAAAAGGGACCCAAAACCGAGCCTTGAGGCACTCCAATGTTACACTTTCATCCCCTTTGTACACCGTCATATACGACACTTTGCACACGATTTTTTAAAAAGCACCGAATCCGGGACACAGCTCTCCTTAACATTGTACTGAAAAAAACTTTGGGGAGTAGTCTCTGATGTGGTACAGTGTCAAAAGGCGCGACCCCAAATCAATACTAAAAAACATCGACTTGCTTTTTTTTTGCGTGATCGAGGTATGTTGCCATTCGTTTTAAAACGTCATAACTTGAATGCATGACTTTCGGGGAAAGAAACCCTGTTGCGAGTCGCCAATCATGAGTTTTCTTTAAAGGGGGTTTAAAAGGGGAACGTGGAGCCAGTCCTCCCTGCCTTGCAAACAGGATGTCAAGGGAGAGGGGGCCCTTTTTATTGACCCCCGTTTTATCTCCTTTTTTGTGAACCGGGGACCACGGTGGGGATTTTCCCTTCTCGGGTAACGCGCCACGGGACATCGAAAGTTGAATGATAGGAGGGATGGTGATGTGATTCTGCCAGTTATGCAATATTTAGTTGGATTTTTCTGGGCCGTCTGCGCATTTGGTTAATTGCTGTAGACTGGCCTTTGTTTCAGAACTGAAAAGTGCAACTTTTTGTTTGGGCAAATTCCAAAACGAGGAAAATGAAACATTTCTCCTCTTTTTGGGGTTCATTTTTTAAAACGGCTTTTGAATTTTTTACTAATGTTTTCAGCAATAGGATTGGTGTGGTGTGCGGAAACGCGTTGCGTGTTTTGCGTCGGGCGGCGCTACCGGGGGGGGGGGTACAGTGAATTTAGGCCAAAGCTTTTTACTGTCGCAACCCAGTTCCCTATGTTTTTTTGGTGAGCTTTTAAAAGGTTTGCTTGTTTCGGGGGAGTTTTTCGATTCAAAATCTTTGGACTGTGTGTGCTTCCCTTAGAGAATTTTGCTTTTTCTTTTTTCAAATTTGTTTAATTATGTCTTTTGTTTATCCATGGGGGGTCTGCGTTTCCCCTTTTATTGAAATTGGGGCGGAATTGACGTTTTGACACAGCCCATAAAATTGTTTCCATTTTTGCCATGCATTTTGATACGCCATTAAAAAGTTCGGAATCTTTCTGAAAAAAAGCTCATTTAGTTGGTTCCATTACCTTTGAAAAATCAAAAACAATTTTTGTTTATCTTTTTTTCTTTGGTTGTTGCCGGCAGTCCGTTCTGACAGAAAGTGGTCACTTACCCCAGGTATGGTAAACAGTGTTTACTATTCACCTGCCCCCCAAAAAAACCAAAAGGGCTAAGGGAGCGTGAGTTGTTTACAATAGAGTAGCAGATAACAAACGGGTGAAAAAACAGTTATTTGAATGCAGTGGAAAAAGGTCCGCAAGGGTGTTTTTAGGTACAGGTGCTTCCTGTGACCATGATATATTCAGATTGAAATCCCTACAAAATAGTGGCTTTGTATCCATCGTTGTTTTTTGCAACCTTCTCTAGTGAGGCAACAACTCTTGATTGCTCGTTCAGAGGGTTCGGGCCCTTAGGCAGACCCTAAC
Organism: Sweltsa coloradensis; assembly: GCA_024449915.1. Classification (NCBI taxonomy): domain Eukaryota; kingdom Metazoa; phylum Arthropoda; class Insecta; order Plecoptera; family Chloroperlidae; genus Sweltsa; species Sweltsa coloradensis. The sequence goes on along the minus strand of JAMZAV010010965.1, from coordinate 6,767 downwards.
AAAAGTTTGTCTTTGCCCCCAGTCCTTCAATCCAAATGTTTCCGCTTCAGTTTCAGAGCTGTCATCAAAACTGACGCAGTTCAGGTAGCGCAGCGTTAGTACCCCCCTCCACCCTTGTTTGACCTGTCCTTGGGAAGACGACAAAACGGTCGGAACAACCTGGGGAGTCCGATATTGCCTCGTTCAGCCACTTTTTCATTCACGCTAACACTTTTTGCCATTTGTTTCTTCAACCCCGCAAGAATGTCGGGTTTCTTCTTTTTAAAATTTAAGATACGAGATTGAATTGCAGTATGTTTACGGGGCAGTTGCGCGAAAAAAACCTTTTGTTTCTTTTTGGGCGAAGGTTTTTTGATTTGTCAAAGAGTAAACACTTAGGTAGGAAAAAAGGATTTTATTGTCCCAAAATATATCTAAAGTGCATATGCGTCTACCTCTAATCTGGGAGTGGGTTTGGGCACTGTTCATGCTGGTTTTCCGGTTTTTTTCCCCTCGGATTCAACCCGGGGAGTTGAGGATTGCTCCATTGTACAACCCTTTTAAAAAAATGCCTTCCATCTACCCAAAATTTAAAAAAATTACTTAACAAAAACCCTTTTTTTTTCTTTTTTTTACAAATCTGAGCTCTTTACATTTCGAAATACTTTTTTTAAAAAAAAACCCTCCACTAAACTAACTGGTCGTTTGCACGGTAAAAATCAAAAAACAAAAATTTTAATAAAGCGCTAAAAAAACCAATCAATTGGGTTTTATAATTTTTAGGTAAACACTTTAGGCAATTTAAATCTTGATTGAAATAATTGAAAAATTTTTGAAATTTTGTTAATGAGGGTAATTGGGGTATTATTTAAAAAAGCAAGCTTCGAAAACGCTTTTCTGGCGCGTTTTTGGGATGAAGCGTATGTTTTTTAAAACAAAAAAAGCGAAAAAATTGCAATTTACATTAAAAAATTATTTTCGTTTGCACTAAAATTTCACAAAAATAATAAATTATAAAATTAAAAGGTTCTTGAAAAACATTAAAATCGGAAAAAGCAGTAGGCGTTTATCGAAGAATGTTTAAAAGTAAAAAAAAATCAAAAAATTTTGCGATTTTCATAAAAAAAATAATATTTCGATTGCGCTCAAAAATCAAGAATATTGAATTCATAAAATTTGGGTTTCGTGAAAAAAATTTAGAATGGGATAAAGCTTTTTAGGTGTTATAAGGGTCGAAAGATTTTTTTTTTTAATAAAAAAAAATCTTTAAAATTCCCGATTTTTGAGAAAATAATTTTTTGATTGGCTCAAAAAAGTGGCAGTTCTAAGTTAGAGATTTCGAAGGCCTCCAAAAATTTTTCGCATTGGAGTATCGGGGTTTTGCCTGAATCGTGTTAAACAAAAAAGAAAAAATTACAAAAAAATGAAAAAAAAGAAAGAGAAAAAAAAAATTCCGGTTTTTTTCTCCAGCAAGTGAAAATTTGGAATCCCCCCTTCGCTCACCATAAAGGGCGGGTATCATTGGCAGATACACAAATCTTAGGTTTTTACAATTTTTTGATTAAAATTTAATTAAAAACCTTTTTTTTAGTACGCAACTTCCGGTTGATATTTTTGATAATTTTTTTGCGCGAGGTATTTTAAAAATTCATAAACAAACATTCACATTGTCCGAAGTATGGCTATTTTTTGTTCCCTTTTTCAGGTCTACATGTGACTTGGCGTTATAGCACGTAGTTGGTATGAAAAATTCTTTGCAAAAAAGTAAATCAAATGAGCATATAAAAATATAATTGACACAATTAAAAATAAAAATCAATATAAAATTTTAATTAAAATTGTTTAATATGTTCAAAAAAAAAACGAAAAGATTTTATGCACAGAAAAGGGGGGAGGTGGTCATTTATGAAGTCATTTGTTACTTGAAAAAAGAACAAAGCATACCCGTTAAAAAAACCAGAGATTTACTTCATCTACAAAATAAAATTAAAAAATCAAATTTTTCATTATGACTTCACTGGGAGTGGGCGTCACGACGGACACTGGTTTTGGGAAGCGACTCCCAGTGGCAGGTCGGAAATTGTGAGAGGGAGCACGAAAAACGTAATGGGGCTGAAAAATTTTAAACCCCGTTTTTGGGGCCTAAAACTTGAATCGTACGGAACATGTCCCCAAAAAATAACGTCTTGAAAAAGGAAAACGCTTAAAATCCCGCCCCGTTGGGTTTGGGTGACTTTAATTGGTGCATTGGCTCCATGAGTTATGTGGATTTTTTTTTTCTGTGAAAAAATCATTTCCCAAGTTGAAGATTTTTTTTAAAATTTAATTTAAATTTAAAAAAAAAATAAATTTAATCTTTAATTTTTTTTAATTAATCGTAATTTTTAAAAAAAAGAAAAAAAATCTTAAATTTTCGATTTTTTATAAGAAAAAAGTTTTTCGATTGTGCTCAAAATTTTACAAGAATATATTCATTCATAATTTCAAAAGGGTTTTGTAAAAAAAAACATTACAATCGGGTTCAGCATGTAGGTGTTAAAAATCAAAAAAAATTGTTTTAAAAAAAAAAAAACACGTAAAATTTTTTTTTTTCAAATAATTTTTCGATTACGGTCAAAATTTTTCACGAATAATCTTAATTCTAAAATTTTTGGTTTTTGTGAAAAAAATTTTAAAAATGGATAAAACATGTAGGGTGTTGTAATCGAAGACATTTTAAAAATCGAAAAAAAACGGAAAATTGTTATTTTTTATGGAAAAAATTTTCCGATTATGCTCAAAAACGGGCAGTTCTAAGTTCAAGGTTTCGAAGACCCCAAAAATTTCATTGCAATCGGGGATGGTTTTTCCAAAACGTGTTAAAAAAACAGACAAAAAAACAAAAAAAAAGAAAAAAAAAAAAGAAAGAAAAAAAAAAAAACATCAGGGTTTTTTTTTTCTCCAGGTAGTGAAATGGAATTTTCGCTTCGCCATCCAACAAAGGGGACTTTTTTTTTGCTACGACCCCCGTACCGCACCCGGGGTTGGGACTCATCGGAGAAGAATTACAAAATTTAAAATTACCTGGCATACGAAAAATGTGAAAGACGTGCCCACACAAATAAACGTTTCCCAAGAGACCGGGTAGCGAGGTCGGCTTTTCGATTGGTCGACCGAGTTTACGAGGTCGTCCACGATTGGGGGAAAAAAATTAGTCGTAATGAAAAAGGTTTTAAAACCTTCTTTAAAGTAAGTTTCCCCAAAGAAATACCTTGTCAGAGGATACCCTATTTGGAAAAAGCTTTCTTTTTGGCTCCCAGAAACTTCCACGCCCCCGCGATCTAGAGATATTAAAGTGAAACAATTCTGACTTCGAACAAAATAGACATTTTTTTTGCCCCCTACCAAGTATAAACCAAAAACCGTTCTTATTTAAAAAAACCACGCTTTAAAAAGGACCCCCGGGCCCCGTTTTGTTTATCCCTAGGACCTTCACTTTATACGCTTTGCAAACATACCCACGCACACTTTAGTATAATGAAAATTACAGACCCCAAAACACACGTCTTATAGATATCATGTAAAAGGTATCCCCTCATTGCGTGCACTTACGAAGTAATGCTGTACAAATTTGTGTGTGGAGTGTGCAAAACCCTATTAAGTGAGGGGGTTGCGCATGAATACACAAGGGGCTCTGAGGTCCCCTTTTTAAAACCGGGGGTCTTTGCCCAGGGCTTCGAATTGTTTTAGCTTATAGCTACATAGCGTTTGTTTTAAGCTTTTCGTAAAATTGAGCAAAGGCCTCATACATGCTGTTTGGCCCCTTTTTTGCAGTTCATGTGCACCTTGTTAATCAAAACAATATTTTATTTAATTTTATGAATTCATTTTAACTATTTTGTATTGGAATAATAATGTATCATCTTTTTATTTTTATTTTTTAGCTAAATAGGAAATGGCCTAAAAAAAAACAAAATTTAAAAGTTTTCATTTAAACATTTAAAAAATAGTTTGTGAACTGATTTGTCCCTTCCCCTGTGAGGGAAACGCGAAAAAAGACGAGACGATGACGCGTCATTCAGGACCCACCTGGTAGAAGTGGTTTTTGTTGTGTGATTAATAGTTTAATCATGGGTTAACCAGAAAACGTAAGCGACCCACCACAGAAAATAAGAAAATCACATAAGTAAAACATTGTTGTGAGTTCCTTCATGAGTTCATTTGGCCGTTCGGCCCTATGAGCCCCGGGCAAAATGACCATAACTACATTTTTAAAATTTAAAAACTTTAAAAATTTACAGAAAAATTTACACGAACCCCGCGATCCAAAAACAAAACCCCATCGAGACGTTAAGACTTACTTTTTGCTCGCTCACTCGTCTGATTATACCCCCATTAAATTTTTTATGCAGAAAGTTCCCGGGTACTAAACCAGACTCGCTCATGGGTCTAACAAAGAAATTTGGGGTTTTCTTAGTCAGTGATAAGGGGCCCCCTTTACCCCCAAAAGTTTGAAACCCGGGTTCAAACCCCGTCGGGAAAGATTTTTAAATTTATTTTTTAAAATTTTTGATTGGTTTGATTTGGGTTGGATAATGGGGTATTGCTTAACGTCTCATATTAAAAGCACTTTGGATTGAGACGATGAGTGGGATAGTGAGGGTGAAGTAAGAACAAAGGGGGAGAGGAAACCCCGGGACGTCACGTAGCCTATCCTTTCAAAAAATACAATGGGGGGTCGGGTTAACGTCCCATCCCCCAAAAAAAACATAAAACCTTTAAGTCATATAGGTTTTTCCTCCCGAATTGGACTCCGGGGCAGAGTCGGGAAAACAAGCCGTTACACTAGCACTCGAACCCCCATCTGCTCAACCAGCGGTTTTTCGTGAGTTTCAGGGGAGAGTGGGGCATCCCTATTCCCCGAACCCCTCCCCAAGGGGCTTAACTTCGGTTTCGAGGGGGAACCCCTTTTAAAAACCCGGCACGAAATTCGTGTAAAGATTGCAAGGTTTTTCAAAACCCCCGCTTTTATTGGGGGTACCTTTTAAACTGCAAAATTTTGATACTCCTTTGGCAGCTTTTCCCCAGCTAACAAATAACAAAAAAATATTTTTTAAAACAAAACCTTTTCGTTTTTAAAAAAATTTCTACACCTTTTGCAGCTTTTTTTCAATTTTTTTTTCTTTAGGTTTAAATCGCCCAAAGTACAGCTGATTTTTTAGCAGTTCTCATAAACTCGTACCGTGTCTTTTTAAAAAACAGCGCAATCGTTCGCGATTCGGGTGATTTCAACGTAAACACACACATAATCACGGAAGTGCCATATTTCTGGAATTGTATTCTCAGTTGCTCTGCTTCCTCGTGACTTGAACTACAATAATACTGGTATATATAATTGGATGAGCGAAGCGAAGACTTCAATTTCACTGACCCCCCAAAAAATTTAGCTCGGTTGTTTTTTTGTTTGTTTTGTTTTGTTTTGTTTTTTTTGTTTGTTTTTTTGTCTGTTTGTTCGCACGATTCCGGGCAAACGGCATATGCGATCTTGATGAAAATTAAAGGGGACCTTCGAAATCTCTGAACTTAGACGTGCCACGTTTTTGGGTACAATCGAAGAAATATTTCTCATGAATATCGCACTTTTACGATTTTTTTCGATTTTTAGTGCGATATTTTCGAGACATTTGGGCCGATTCTGACCAAAACGGGTAGGGTTACAACGTTAATTTTTCACACTGGACATTAAGGTAATGGTGATGTATTGTTTTCTGAAAGAGAAAGTTGGAAAAGTTAGTCAGAATCTATAGAAATAAAGCTTTTAATATAAGTTTTTTGACTTTTTGTGCGATATTTTCGTGCCATTGTGTCAATTTTGACCAAACGGGTGAGGCTACAACGTTCATATTTCACATGGACATTAAGGTAATGGTGATGTATTGCTTTCTGAAAGAAAAAGTTTGAAAAGTTAGTCAGAATCTATAGAAATAAAGCTTTTAATATAAGTTTTTTGACTTGTAGTGCGATATTTTCGTGCCATTTGGGCCAATTCTGACCAAACGGGCGGGCCTTCAACGTTCATATTATACATGGACATTGAGGTTATGGTGATGTAGTACCTATTAAAAGAAAAAGTTGAAAAAGTCAGCCAGAATCCATAGAAATAAAGCTTTTAATATAAGTTTTTACGGTAAATAATACCAATTGACAGGTAACAAAAGAAATTTGACAACAATCACTTACAATGCGTAGGTAGGTAGCAAAACAAAGCACTTGCAAAAGTAAAGATATCCCACGCAAACTAAAAACTTTAAAAAGCTCATCCATCAACGCGGCGGGACTTTAGCGTTTTCCTAGTTACTATTATTACCATTAATGCTGGTGGAACTGGTGTTGTGAAAACCCATCTAAATATATATTTAAATAACATATGCAGAACAACTTAAAATATTGATAATATAACGTGTATTTCGCAATTGTATTACAAAATAATGATGTACGAGCACCCAAGCTGCTCTAGTCACCTATAGTGTGTATGCAGTTTTTACGCGTTTATTAGATTATCTGAGGTCCTAAATAGGTGTCATATTTTAAACAGCACTATTTCCTCAGGCCCAGCTCACAGAGCTTCGCAGTAATGTGTGTCCTGTCATTCATAATTTGTTATCGTTGTGGGGTCATATACATACATGCAAGATATTGTGTTTGTTTATTGTAGATGCAAGTGCTCTCAATGTTAATTTTAAAACGTTTGATGTATTAAGTACTCTTCGTGATGACTAGCTTCAGACCCTTTCTTTCCCCCCCAAAAA
>JAMZAV010010964.1:0-21432 GCA_024449915.1 Sweltsa coloradensis | reverse complement strand
CTGGTTTTTTTTTTTTTTCGGTTTTGTCGTTCTCTACCGGGCAACGCATATGCGATCTTGATGAAAATTTGACACGACCTTCGTTTTCTCTAAACTTAGACTTGCCACGTTTTGGGTACAATCGAAGAAAATTTCTCATGAATATCGTACTTTTACGATTTTTTTCGATTTTTAGTGCGATATTTCGTGACATTTGGGGCCGATTCTGACCAAAACGGGTGGGGCTACAACGTTCATATTTCACATGCACATTAAGGTCATGGTGATGTATTGACTTTTGAAAGAAAATTTTAAAAAAGTTAGCCAGAATATATAGAAAAAAAGGGTTTAATTTGAGTTTTTTGAGGTGTTAAATTTTTAAAACTTTTATTTCTATTAATTCTGGCAAACTTTTTAAAACTTTTTCTTTCAAAAGTCAATACATACCCTTACCTTCATGTCCTGTGAAATTTTGAACGTTGTACCCCCACCCGTTTGGTCAGAATCCGCCCATCGCACAAAAATATAGATTTTAGATCTTTCTCACAGCCTTGTATGGAAACTTCACAGGAGATTGTTTACCTTACTCACAGCCTTGTTAAAACAATCAAGATCCAACAGACCTAATGATTGCTTTGTATGGGCCGTTTAATATGTTTTTATTGGAAAAGCGTAGCGAGCGTAGCGAGCGAAGCAAAGCGAAGCGAAGATTCCATTTCACTACACTGGAGAAAAAAAATCCGGAATGTTTTTTTTTTTTTCTTCTTCTTTCTTTCTTTCTTTCTTTTTTTTTTCTTTTCTTTCTTTCTTTCTTTCTGTATTTTTGTGTGTTTGTTAACACGATTCCGGCTAAACCGATACTCCGATTGCAATGAAATTTTATGGAGACCTTCGAAATCTCTGAACTTAGAACTGCCACTTTTTTGAGCGCAATCGTGAATTTTTTTCACATAAAAAAACGCAATTTTACGATTTTTTTTTTTTTTTTTAAAAAATTTCTTCGACTTATAACACCTACATGCTTTATCCGATTGTAATGATTTTTTCACAGAACCTTTATTTTATGAATTAAGGTATTCGTGTGCAATTTGAGCGAAATCGAAAATTTTTTCTCATGAAAATAAAAATTTTTATGTTTTTTTTCTTTTTAAAACAATTCTTTGACTTAACACCTACATGCTGATCCTATTGTAATGATTTTTTTACAGAACCTTAATTTTTTTGAATTAATATATTTGTGTTAAATTTGAGCGCAATCGAATTATTATTTCTTCTGCAAACTTGCCTTTTTACGATTTTTTCTTTTTAAAAAATTTAAACGTTTAATTTAAAAACAATTAAGTTAAATTTTTTTATTTTATTTAATTTAATTATAAAAATTAAGTTAATTTTTTATATAATTTAATTTAATTAAAAAAATCTTCGACTAGTAATGATTTTTTCACAGAAAAACAGAAAACCCGCGTAACACATGGCATCTCAATGCACCATATACGCTCATCAACAACGCGGCGGGACTTAAGCTTTAAAGTTTTTAGTTGGCGTGGGATATCTTTACTTTTTCAAGTGGGTTTGTTTTTCTACCTACCATTGTAAGTGATTGTTGTCAAATTTCTTTGTTACCTGTCAATTGGGATTATTTACCGTAAAACTTATATTAAAAGCTTTATTTCTATGGATTCTGGCTAAAATTTTTCAAATTTTTCTTTTAAAAGGTACTAATCACCATAACCCTAATGTCTGTATAATATGAACGTTTTTAAGGCCCCCCCGTTTTGGGCAGAATTGGCCCAAATGGCACGAAATACGCACTAAAAGTCAAAAAACTTATATTAAAAGCCTTATTTCTATAGATTCTGACTAACTTTTCCAAAATTTTTCTTTTAGAAAGCTATACATCACCATTACCTTAAAGTCCATGTGAAATATGAACGTTTTTAGCCTCACCCGTTTGGTCAGAATGACCCAAATGGCACGAAAATATCGCACAAAAAGTCAAAAACTGATATTAAAAGCTTTATTTCTATAGATTCTGGCTAACTTTTTCAAAATTTTTTTTTCAGAAAGCAATACATCACCATTACCTTAATGTCCATGTGAAATATGAACGTTGTAGCCCTACCCGTTTTGGGCAGAATCGGCCCAAAAGTCTCGAAAATATTTGCACTAAAAATCGAAAAAAAATCGTAAAAGTGCGATATTTATGAGAAATATTTCTTCGATTGTACCCAAAAACGTAGCACGTCTAAGTTCAGAGATTTTGAAGGGCTCCTTTAATTTTCTCAAAATCGCATATGCCGTTTGCCCGGAATCGTGCAAAAAAACAGACAAAAAAAAAAAAAAAAAATTGAGCTAAAATTTTTTGGGGGTCAGTGAAATTGAAGTCTTCGCTTCGCTCATCCAATAAATTAATATTTAAAATTTTATAATTAAAAAACTCATTCATCAACGCGACTAAAAAAAGCGTTTGCATAGCTTCCTAGTATATGCTGATGACTTGGTCTTTTATTTAGACGGTCTGGATGTTGAAGAGATCGTAAGACGTCTTGTCTTGTCTTGTCTTGCGTCTGGTCTTAAGAAATTTTTTTTTAAAAAGATGGGTGATTGGTTTAAAACTCAGGAACTTAATATTAATTATTGGATGAGCGAAGCGAAGGCCTATAATTTCACCGACCCCCCCCAAAAAAAATTAAACTCGGGTGTTTTTTTTTTTTCCCTTTTTTTTCTTTTTTTCTGTCTGTTTGTTCGCTCTCTACCGGCAAACGGCATATGCGATTGGATGAAAATTGGGGGGGGCCCTTCGAAATCTCGAACTTAAAAACTTGCTACTTTTTTGGTACTTTCAAAATAAATATTTTCTAAAATATCGTATTTTTACGATTTTTGTTCTTTTAGTGGATATTTTCGTGACATTTGGGTCAATTTTGACCAAACGGGGGGGGCCAAAACGTTCTATTTCACAGAACTTAAAGTAATGGTGATGTATTGCTTTTTTAAAAAAAAGTTGAAAAGTTAGCCAGAATCCAAGACAAGGTTTTTGGGTTTAGTTTTTTTTTGGTTTATAAGAAATTTACAAGTAACAATAGAAAAAATTGAAACAATACCAACAATGTGTTCAAAAGGGACTTATAGTGAATGATCCCACAAAAAATAAAAAAATTACAAAAAAATCATCCTCAACGCGACGGAAACTCTAAACGTTTTCCAGTAATAAAACAAATTTTTGATTTTTCTAAGGGTTGGTATAAGCATAATGATATTTTATTTTACGTTGAATTGTAAAGGGAAGTAATTTTGTGGTATGAATTTAAAAAATCTTGGGGTTTTTTAATTGTAATTTAATTTTTAAAAAATATTAGAATATGTATGTTTAAAATATTATCAGAAATTTGGAATTTTAAACTATGAAAGGGTTTTTAACACGAGGAATGTTTTTAGGTTTTCTTGTAGTTTTATATTCACTCTATTTTTGGGGGGTTTTTGTTTGGGTTTGGGGATAAACCTTTTTACCAAATTTGTACTTCAGAAAGAATTGACCATTGTTTTATTTTAATTCCTTAGAAAAATTTTAAAAACTGATTGCTTTACGATTGAGGGGAAAAATGAAAATTTGGTACTCGAAATACATACAAAATATTGAAAATTTGTATTCAGGTATTTCAGTGTTGGGGGAAGGAAATTTTAAAAAGAACGCGTTCTTTTTTGTGAACTTTTTAGGACTTACTTTTTTTTAAATGAGATGTTGTAATTTAATGTGGATTTTATGAAGGGTTTTTCAAAAGAGAAAACGCGTTTATGAGTGATGATTTTATCTAAGGGCTGAACCGGAAGTACAAACAAGATTACAAAAAACACACAGCCTTCTTTATCAAGACTACACCAACACTCCCCCTAGTCCTGTCTAAGCCCAAACCAATTACACATTTATCATGTTGTGCTTTGCCAGTGGCCTTTGTCAATATGTCGGCCACCATTTCAGTCCCTGCAATATGCTGTACTTTAACTCTTCCTTTCTCAACAAACTCCTTGACTTGGAGGTCTCTTGTATCTAAATGTTTAGTCTTATGTGTTAACCCTGGATTTTCTGCTATGCATACTGCTCCTTGATTATCACAATGTATGTTACACACAGTTTTTTCCCTGAAAATTTCATTAAACAAATTTGACAAAAAAACAGCTTCACATGCAGCTTCATTTAGTGCTTTGAATTCAGCCTCAGTACTAGATTTAGAGACAGATGTCTGTTTCTTACTTGACCAATGAATGGGACCATCCCCGAACAAAAGACATATCCAGTATAAGACCCCGGTCTTTAAGGTCATTTGCATGATCGGCATCCACATACCCAAAAATTTGGGGTTTCCATTTTAAACGTACCTTATAAAATAATTTGCAGTCTGTTTCAAGTATTTTAGAAACCTTTTTGCTGCTGCCCCAATGTTTACTTTTAGGTTTATCATTGAACTGACTTAAATAGCTTGCCGCATACGCAATGTCAGGTCTTGAACAGAACGGCAAGATACATAATAAAACCCAATTAACTGACGGTAGGGCACATCAACTACCTCCTCCCCGGGTTGTCCTCTCCTAATTTCTGGCTGAAATTAGGGTGTCTTTACACCATTCCCAATCTAAGAGACCAAATCTCTTAAAATTCAAGGACATATTGCTTTTGGCTTATGGGTAATTAAATTTTTTTCCTCTACTTTGAAATCCATGCCTAAACAGTATTTAATCACTCCTAAATCTTTGATATTAAACTTACGTTTAAGACACTCTTTCAATGCATTACTTAGTTTTACATCATTGAAAAAACAATAAAGTCATCCACATAAAGAGCAATAACGCCCATTGACTTTCCCTGAGAGTATACAAAAACACATGGCTCATATCACACTTTTTATAACCCAAGACTCTCCAAAGTACTGCGAGCCTTTGATACCACATCCTTGACGATTGTTTTAACCGTAAGGGCTTTATTGAGCAAACATACTTTGTGATCCTGCTCCCCCATAAACCTTTACACCCTCTGGTATTTCATCAACACTCTTTCTTCTAACTTACCATTAAGAAATGCAGTAGGGACATCAAGATGTTCCACTGTCATCCCACGTTCAACTGCCTGACCCAAAAGAAATCTAATGTTTCGTACCTCACAACCGGGAAAAAAGTATCAGTATATTCACACCATATTCTTGTAAAAACCCCTTGGCTACTAATCTGGCTTTGAATTTATCTAGAGTCCCATCTTGACCTCTCTTAATGCTAAAAACCACTAAGATTCTACACTTTTTCCCCTTTTGTCATAGGAATAACATCCCATGTCTCATTTTTCTATAGCGAAGCTAGCTCTCCCTAATGGGCTTTACCCAGTGGCCCTTACCCTTCCCACTGATAGCTTCCGAGTAACTTTGAGGAATCTTTACTTTTTCATAAACGGGCCTGATACACTTCATAGTCTTGATATACTTTAGGTTCCCTATTTCTTAATGGGTACCTGCGTTCGGGTTCTCCCCCTATGATAGCTTCTATCTCAGTCTCAAAAGATTCTGATGACAAGTTGAAGTTCTGAGCTCCCCCCACTAACAACTGTCTCAGTATTCTCAGTCTCACTAGAGTCATCTCCGTCAGTCTCGGTATATCGGGTCCCTGAAAGTTAGTTTGGACAGAAACTTTGAATTCACTAGCAGGCTGATTTATGTTTTCAACATGGGGAGTAGTCTTGTCTTTAGATGGCATTACATTTTCAAAAAATACTACATTACGGGATTTGATCAGTCTTGTAGGGGTTTTTTAGTTCAACACACTGATAGCCCTTTTGGGTCTCACAATAGCCTACAAAAATGAAACTTTACTTTCGGATCCCATTTAGATCCCCTCCTCGTCTGGGATATGGACAAAAGCCTTGCACACCAAACACCTTTAAATGAGATAGGTTAACCTTATATCCTGACCACGCTCCTCTGGTGTTTTCCCTTTTACTGCCTTAGTGGGTGCCCTATTTCTCAAATAAACTGCCGTTTAAAGTGCATAACCCAGTAAGTTTACTTAACCCAGCATCGTGTAGCATACTTCTTCCCATTTCTACTAGGGTACGGTTAGCTCTTTCAGCTGCCCGTTCTGTTCAGGCGTTCTAGGAATAGACATTCATGCACTATCCCACTCTGGGCGAAAGCCTGGTTCACCGCATTGTTAAAGAATCTGTCCCTTTAAATCACTTCTAAACATTTTAATTCTTTTACCAGTTTGATTCTCTACCATGGCCTTGAATTCCATTAACTTTTTTTTTGTCTCATCTTTACTTTTCAAAAAATAAATGAAATTTTCCTTGGAATAATCATCAACTAAAATAGAAAATAGAGTAAACCCATCCCGGGCAGGCTCCTTCATAGGGCCGCACAGGTCAGCGGCACCAGTCCTAATAACTCGGTGGCGCGCTTTGCCCCCGTCTTTACAAAATGGAAATTTTGGGCAGCTTAACCCTTTTAAACATCCTACGCACGGCTGCATCTCGGTTTTCTCAAATTCTACAAACCTTTAGCCATACCATTCCGGAGTAGGTTCAGCTTCTTGGTTAAGTGACCCAATTTCTTGTGCCACAACTCCTGAGAATTGATCCCTGTTCATTACCATTTAGCGAATTCACTAAATCTACATTATAGGCCCCGTGACTTGGCCTCTCGATCAAATCTAGCTTATATAACCCACCTTCCTTGAACCCGTAGCTACTACTTCACCCTCATATGAAAACTTTCACTTTTGATTACCTCACAGCCCTTAGCTGTGAAAACTAACCTTGTTTTTTGTCACAGGTTGCTCCAACTGATAGGAGATTTTTCCCTAATTCAGGAACGTAAGTTACATCCTTGATTTCCCTAGAGTCATTTCTGTCATGCACAGATAATTCAACCCTCACATCACCTTTCCCTGTTGCTTTTGTTTAAAGTTTTTTGTTGGCAACAGTTACCTGACCGAGCACTCCGTATAGTTTTTCCATTATTTCACTATTAATACCCATGTGGGTGGTAGCACCGGAATCACATACCCAATCATACTTTTTCAGGTTAAAAACATTTCACTATTATCACTTAGATCCGCAGCACGAAGCGCAGTAAGGAACGTCCAGTTGTCCCCCCTTTTTCCCAGTCTGTTGGGTGCTGCTTCTGCTGTGAGTTACCTTGTTTATTGTAGTTGTTTTTGACCTTTGGGCCTTGGCTGGAACAGCTGGATCCTTGGTGACTGCCTCTACCACGGCCACCTTGATTCCCCTTTGGGCTTGAGGGCTTGGAACTTCCGCCGTCATCACCACCCCCTGGCGTGGGGGTGTGGACAATCTCGAATCATGTGCCCAACCGACTGGCACCTGTAGCATTTCCTCTGAAGCTTCCCTGGCCCCTTGACCGCGGGTTTGGTTTCCTCGAAATCCTCCTCGGGAACCTTTGTATCCTCGGTTGCTTCCTCTTCCACTTTGACAGGGAAATAGCAAGGGCTACATTCTCACAAAGAGAACCAGCACCACTCAACAGTTTAGAGCTGAGCCCTCTGTGGTTAATTTCACATCACTACCTTCGATCCCCATTTCAAAGGCTTGATATATTGATGGCAAACCTGCTAACATAATTTTTGCAATCCATTCATCGTCTAGAGGGTGCCCGATGTCTTGTAGCTCTGGTTTATATCCATTACATCAGCAACATACTCCTGCATACCTGGATAGTTGGTGAGCCTCACATTCATTAATAGGCGTCGTACCAGTGCAATGCTCCTCTGTGACCGGCATCTTCAAAATTCTTTTAAGAGCCTCCCCTGCCTCAAGTGCAGTTTTGGGCCCTTTAATACAAAACGGGACAATGTGGCTTGACGTTGAGTACGATACTGGCCAGAGCCCCCTGGTCCCTCTTCTTATCAATAGGAATAAACTCAAACCCTTATCATTTTTAATCGGTTCAACACAGTCCCACAATTCAAACCCCTCAGTGTCATTTTCATCACTATTCCAGGCACTATAGTTATTTAGTCTTTCTAGCTTGGGTCTACAGATACAATATTTGAACTTCCACCCCTGCCCCTTGAAGCTTTGTTGTGTTTAACACGTAAGTTGGGCCCTCAGTGTTCATGATGGTCTTTTAATGACAGTTTTACAGTCCAAAATTAGGCCTAGCCCTAGGCTTCTACACGTGCACAGCTTGTTTTGAGGTTAGGTTACCCCCCGAGCACAACTTGCCAAATAAAATCACTTATACTCACTTATATCCGAAAAATAATATTAACCAATCATCATCAGACGTTTTGGGCCGATAACCTGTTAGTAATTTAATGTGGATTGATGAAGGATTTACAATGAGAACACTGCGTTCTACTGAGTGATGATTTATCTGAAGGGCTGAACCGGAAGTACAAAACAAGATTACATAAAAACACACAGCCTTCTTGATCAGAGACTACACCAACAACATGAACTTGACTTTTAAAAGTTTTTCGAGAACGAACTTTTCAGTTTTAGAAAGTTCATTTGAAAGTTCTTTCCGTGCGTCGAGCGAGCCGTCGGGCTCGCCGCAAGTCCACGCTAAAAACCCAAAAACAAATCGTTATTCTAGGGGTTGGCCTACGTCGACGTACGTTCAGCTGATTTTGACAAGGTCACACTCACGCATGATTCAAGCCATACTCTCACATTGACTTGTTGCTTACTATGTTAAACCTAAATTTATTTTAGGAATTTAGAAAAAAAAATGAAAGAAATCGGTCAATATTTAAACATGGTACGACCAATATTGTGGAAATTGTTATAGTGCGTGACGTCACCACTCGTGAGTAGCTGGATGGGTTCAGAGCTTCGCTACCGATCAACTCGAGTGAATGCGGCCGCTCACTGCCCGCCCATTCAATACCATCGGGCACGGGACGGGTCAGTTGAAAAAAGGGATGATCTATGTACACGATGTTAGGATTAGCTCCCTTCATTTTCGAGCCTTATACACAGAAAGTGAACAGAGGGAAATCTCAAGAAAAATTAAGAAAAATAAGCCTGGATAAAACGTTTAGTGGCAGGAAAGGTGATCTTAAGAGGTGTAGTTGTAATGAATGTACATCAACATCAATGGATATACCGACACAGAGTGCTTATATTGTCACGAATCGGAAAAAATCACAAATTTGCGTGCTATTTCGATAGTATTACTATCCATGATGGGTTCGAGCATATTATTAACATTCATTCTCTCAACACTGCTAGGCAACAGTTTTTGTTACTCTCCACGTGTAAAAACCAACGATATGTAGGATTTAAAGTCGCATACGTGAGTACTGTGGACTACTTTGACTAAAAGTGATTCGTCTTTAATGATTTCTTTATCATTGTAAGGATTAGAACAATGTATACATTTGTAACGCGATTTTAACCCACAGATTAATATGAAAACCACATTTCTGTTTCATAAACCTGATTTTGATTTTGTTGTTCAATATATCCAGTATCCACATTAAAACACTTACGCGACACACATTAATTATTTATAAAACTTAGAATTATTCGGTATGTTTGCCGTCTCTTTGTATGACTCACTTATCACGAACTTGAAAAACAACCTAGAACCTAAAAGTAGACAAAATCCACACTTCAACTATGTTTGTTAAATGTTAACTGTAGTCTGTAATTATTTATAAAACTAAGAATTATTCGGTATGTTTGCCGTCTCTTTGTATGACACACGTATCACTAACTTTAAAAACTACTAGAACCTAAAAGAAGACAAAATCCACATTTCAACTATATAGGTTTGTTTGTAAACTGTAGTCACTGAGCCATCCATACTCTTCACATATCTCGACAAACCTTGTAATGCTATTCACTATCACATTAATTAAATTAGTACATAAAACACTTGTAGTGCTGTCACTGTGCTAGAACAAATCTGCGAACACTTCATCCACACAGAATGCCAACCCCTTACTAAATACTAAATAAATAAATAATAATAGTGTACCCTCGCCCGGCCGGCTTTGTCAGCTCAGCAGGTCCCCACTCCCCATCCACCTGCGTCACATGCCCCAGGCGCGCGTCAAACAAACCGTTGTATAGGGTTATAGGCCTCATCCAAGGTTGCCAAAATGTCCGGCATTCTTATTTTTTGTACACCTTCTTGTATTAAAAAAATACTTCGTCCATTGTGATTTAATGCCTTTCACGAAGTCTAACTTAGTTAAAAAGATGCACGCCAACTAATTTGGAAAAAAATAAATTTTAGAAGCCTAAAATGCTAAGTATTTGCTGTAATTTTACAAGCTGGTCGACGAGAATGTAATACAAAACGATCAAAGACGGGCTCAACTATCGTCCGACTGCCGTCAGACTTGGAAGATCGCGATCTATACACCGTGCGTATTGCATTCGTGTGCGTAATAATATAGTTTCGAAATTTAATCTGGAAGTCGTATTGTTCATCACTTCATATTATTATTATCATCATAAATCAATTCCAAACATTTGTTACCGAAAACATCTGTGAATTTGTTTTCCCGGGTGACTAGCATTTTTTTTTTATCTTGCGACTGTCACAGCAGCTGGTGGGTTTGTGCAATTGCGCTCTACATGTCAGCTCAACAGTTTAGCCATTGAGAAATAAAGTTAGCACTGGTAGGCTATCAAGCAAGGTCTCAGCTCGAAGCTTCCAATGTTTATGTTGACACTTGACAGTAGATTACGCGTTAGACTGCAGTGGCATATGCAAGAATATATTTAGATGGAACTATTAACATCATCAATCATAGTTGTGTAGCTTGCTCCTTACTTTGTTGTGTGTGGGGGGGGGGGGGGGGCTCCAAGTTACTTTAGTATGTGGTGGGTATTTAGCACATTAGGATAATCAAATACAAGTTGTGTCTTAAAGTACTATATATTTAAATGATTTAATATAGCACTTGTGTAGGTGGTAGACAGATTTGAATTTAACTAGCTTGTACCTAGTAAAATGGGTAGGCCTAGTAATGGTGAATTAGTTTGGCCACTTGCAAAGGCTATGCTAATGCATTGAAGCAAAAAAAATAATTTGGTAATTAGATTACCTAGATTGCCTAGATAGGGCCTACATAAATAAAAAAAACAACTTATAGATTTGAAGATTTTGTTAACTACTCGAACTCGACTTGAAAAAGTGATACTCGCACGACCTTAATGTTTTTCTTCATTTCACGCCAACCTTTAATAAAATGGTGATTTTTTTACAAAAGAACTTAGTTCATATTTTAGACGAACTTGAACTTTTCAAAATTTTAGGTTTTAAAAGAACTTGAACTTTTTAAAAGTTCATTATTTGAGCTGTGAACTGAACTTTTAGAAAGTCCATTTAAAAAGAACTGACCCAACACTGAGGTATTTTACCCAATATTTTTCAATTTGTTGGTCGTGATAGAAATTCTATTCTAATGTACTCATTGAAAGTTCCCAAATTAATTTCTGAATCATTAAGAAAGTCATTTTTGTACAGAGGAGTAGGCCTATCCTTTCGGAATTCAATTTCTTATTATTTAAAATTGTTCAAGTCAAAAACTGATCACAGCAATGATACAGGACACCTGACTCAAGTTGCAAGCTCCATCAGTGGGCGGCAACCAGACAATCTAGGCAGAAAAATATCAATTGAAAATACATTGAATACATCATAATCAAAGCAATAATGAACAAACAAAGAGAACAGCAAAATCATAAAATGAGAACTTATGAAGATAAATTAACATTAAATAAACACACAGACAATGCCCCACAAATAAATAGAAAAAATCAATTCTTTGTTGTTCTTCGATTTATTATCATTGCTTCAATTTTACTTTTAAATTGTACTATTCCTAGCTCAGTAAAATGGCTTCTAAAATCATAAGAGTACAATTTAAAAGTAAAATTGAAGCAATGATAATGAATCGAAGAACAAAGAAGAATTGATTTTTACTATTTATTTGTGGGGCATTGTCTGTGTGTTTATATAATGTTAATTTATCTTCATAAGTTCTTATTTATGATTTTGCTGTTCTCTTTGTTTGTTCATTATTGCTTTGATTATGATGTATTCAATGTATTTTCAATTGATAATTTTCTGCCTAGATTGTCTGGTTGCCGCCCACTGATGGAGCTTGCAACTTGAGTTAGGTGTCCTGTATCATTGCTGTGATCAGTTTTTGACTTGAACAATTTTAAATAATTATATATAAGAGTCAAGATCTTTTGTACTAAATTGTTATCAAAATGCGAACACGAAGATAGGTTGAACACAAGAATGAAGATTCGCGTTCGGTGGTTTCTTCCGCGAAAGATTTATTACTCCCTGATTTTCTCTTCCTGATTTTTGGCAAACTTCATATTCGTTTGAGTGGGATCGTCTAATGAAACTTTTTTTTTAATTTTTTTTCTTTTTTTTCTACTTTTTTTCCTTTCCTTTTTTTTTTGTCAGAGTCCCCCTTATTCTCCGGGAAGCAGCTGGGGTTTTCTCCGGTGAGGGGGCTCCTCCGGCTAGTTCGGAGGTCAGTGGAAGCTGCGTGGGTCGAGGAGGGTTTAATTTATAGACTAGTTCTAAGCTTATATCAATAATATATCTGGTTAATTGATAAAGTAAACCGGTACGGGCGCCACCTGTTTTGGGGTTTTGCAATAAACATTGACGCCAAGCATAGCATTCTATAGTGCAGATCTATGCATAATGATTCAAATGGTGTCCTGCAGTAGTTCACGAGCAAAGTCATGCAGCCAATCAGAACAAGTTATTAACAAAATTACATGACCTGTAACTCAAAGTGGTGAAAAATCTTCGTATCGCTAGGTTGCGCCACTTGCTGGAGTCAAAAAGCCTAAAATAGCCCCGAAACATGCTTTCGTAGGCCTACTTCCATTGTACAGCGGACACCCCTTGTCCAAAGATTCTTAGATTTTTAGGAATGCTAGATGAAGGTGTATATTTACAAGTGTGTTGTGTACTTTTTCCAAAAAGTGCTTGGTACGCCTAAAAAAATTCACGAAAAAAGGGTAAATTAATGTTAAAATATTCCCCAAAAGTTAACAAATTTTTATTTAAAAAACAAGGACAACTTTGGAAAAAGTACACAACGCACGTTCATTGGACGTCTTTACTGAGTAGAATAAAAAAATATATATTCCGATATCTCAATTGTGTCGTTAGCTACGATGGAAGTACGAAATCACTGCAACACACCGAAATAATACAGGGTCCAGCAGAGCCTTAAATCCAATCAGAAGTTAAAAAACTTCTATCTTTAACGGGAAACGAACCCTGGACCTTCTGCATTGGAAGCAGGTAGGCTTACACACAGACCAACGAGCCACACACAGGTACTGTGTCATTGTTGTAGCAATCGGTCGGAGAAACTAACTTTTATTCCAGAATTCGAATAATGATAACAACATTAAAAACTTATTTATTATTATTATTGGATGAGCGTAGCGAGCGAAGCGAAGATTCCATTTCACTACACTGGAGAAACAAATCCGGAATGTTTTTTTTTTTTTCTTTCTTTCTTTCTGTATTTTTTGTGTTTGTTAACACGATTCCGGCTAAACCGATACTCCGATTGCAATGAAATTTTATGGAGACCTTCGAAATCTCTGACCTTAGAACTGCCACGTTTTTGAGCGCAATCGGGAAATTTTTTCACATAAAAAACGCAATTTTACGATTTCTTTCGATTTTTAAAAATTTTCTTCGACTTATAACACCTACATGCTTTATCCGATTGTAATGATTTTTTCACAGAAACCTTAGTTTTATGAATTAAGATATTCGTGTGAAATTTTTAGCGTAATCGAAAAATTATTTCTCATGAAAATCCAAATATTATGTTTTTTTTCTTTTTAAAACAATTCTTTGACTTATAACACCTACATGCTTTATCCTATTGTAATGATTAGTATGTGTAATGATAAGAACCTTAATTTCATGAATTAATATATTCGTGTTAAATTTGAGCGCAATCGAATAATTATTTCTTATGCAAATTGCAATTTTACGATTTTTTTTTTTTTTAAATTATTACGATTAATTTTTAACAAAAATCAAGTTAATTTTTTTATTTTATTTAATTTAATTATAAAAATTAAGTTAATTTTTTATATAATTTAATTTAAATTAAAAAAAAATCTTCGACTTAGTAATGATTTTTTCACAGAACAACAGAAAATCCGCGTAACACATGGCATCTCAATGCACCATATACGCTCATCCAACAACGCGGCGGGACTTAAGCGTTTTCCTAGTTATATTATTGTCAATATTTAAAATGGAAAATTGTTTATATTTCTAGATTCAAAGAAATGATACATTATTAAAGCTACCATAAGAGCATTCACATTTACGGTCTAAAGGGTCAGCCTTGTCAAAACCCTGTGCAGTCATTTATGTAGCCTACTTAGGCCAGGCTTACCAGTCGAGGTAAATATGAGCGATAACCAAGCAAACACACAACAGTGTCAAACGTATGTTAAATGTACGTTAAACACACTAGTACTGTGTAATTCGTGTGTAGTGTGTATATATGTATTTTGGAACATATGGGAATTGTGTGAGCAACGTACGTTCAGGCGCTGCACTGCTTATGCGTTGCTTGACAGCACATATCCCACACAGGGCCTTTACGTACTCTATGTAAAAGAAAACGTATGTTTTTGTCTCCTATATTGAGGTGTGTTACCCGTGCGGGCAACGTGCGTGCAGGCACTGCACTGCTTTTGCGGTGCGTTACCCGTGCGGGCAACGTGCGTTCAGGCACTGCACTGTTTATGTGTTGCTTGACAGCGCATATCCCACACAGCCATCGTACGTACACTATGTAATAGAAAACGAATGTTTGTCGCTTATATTGAGGTGTGTTATCCGTGCGGGCAACGTGCGTTCAGGCACTGCACTGCTCATGCGTTGCTTGACAGCACATATCCCCCACAGCCATCGTTCGTATAGTTTGTTCATTCGAACGATTCCGAGGTACAGATCTCAGATCCTGAGGAAGTGATAAGCCGCCTTTTGTGGTATAATTGCTACAAGTGTCTGGCGACAGCGGATAGACAGGTAAAAGTACTCCACGTGGAGTCCGAGGGACAGCTATCTACCAATCACAGCACGAGTTTGCCAAATTCAGCTAATAGGAGACAAGAAATCAGTATTTAGCCTAATAACAAGGAAAAATGCTGTGACCACTCCTTCTTCAGGTACCTGCGCTCTGGCGATATACTTTGTAACTAGGAACTGCTCAGTTGGACGCGTTGTTGAGCGAGCACCGGTACGTACAACATGACCCGAGTACGACATTCCCATAAGGCCCACCACACAGTGTAGGCTTAACGGGATATTGACATTGTAGGCCTACACTATATACTATTCCAACATCTTTGCTTTGTACTAATTCACGTCATGCCTCCTAAAGTGTATCTTTGTATCTCACTGCCTCCTTCATTTTTAACATCATTTTCGAATTATGATTACCAATAAGTCTTTAAGGTCTTGACCGATTTAGCTGAAAATTGGAAATGGAGAGAATGTTGTACTTTTTGACCCTGCAAAATTTCATAACGATCGGAAACTTTTTTATTATTTTTTATTTATTTTTTATTTTTATTTTTTATAACCAACGCTCGGATTTTGTTCAAAAACTATACAGCAACCCGCCTAGGTGGTAGGGTACACGTGTAAAAAATTTCAGTCGATCAGAGAAAACGGTGCGACCTGTATCGAAGCGTAACAGAAAAAAAACAGACATTCGAGCCATAACAGTCAAGTGGAGACGCTCGCTACGCTCGCTCAATACTGACCGTTGGCATTTACCCTTTCAGCCACATAATGTATCTTGGTTTTACCACCCTGTAGCGGTCCAGCAAGAGCTAAAGACCTTTGCAAGTAAAGACGATCCAAGGTATCAAGAAATTTCCCCTCTCGTTACCACCTCCACTCGGCACGGGTAAGAGTGCTCGCGAGGCGTTGGAATGCGGTAGGCCGCATGACCTATTCATTCAGGTGTCATTGTTAAGAACGCAAATTTTTGCTGTAGTTAAAATGTTATAATTATTCATTTATTTTCAAATATATGGAATAATCATGTAAAATTAATATAAAATAAACTTTGTATTTTTAAAATAGAATGAAAACTGCCGTAATTAGAGTTAGTTGTAACTTCATGGTTACGATCAGAATAATTACGGCAGGCAATAATTACAGTAGTTTTCAAGCTATTTTAAAAATACAAAGTTATTTTATATTAATTTTACGTGATTATTCCATATATTTGAAAATAAATGAGAAATTATAACAATTTAACTACTTAAAAAAAATTGCGTTCTTAAAAATGACACCTGGATGAATGGGTCATGCGGCCTACCGCATTCCGACTCCTCGCGAGCACTGTCACCCGTGCCGAGTGGAGGTGGTAACGAGGAGGGAAATTTCTGATACCTGGGATCGTTCTTTACTTGCAAAGAACTTTTCCTGATTCAAGACACGCGAAAACATACAAAAGGATACATAAATGGAGATTTCTTCAATGCTATCTCCTACCCCGGAATCGTTCGAATGAACAAACTTTACTATACGTATAGAAAACATATGTATTTGTCCGTTATAATGAGGTATATTACCCTGCGGGCACTGCACTGCTTATGCGTTGCTTGACAGTACATATCCCACACGGGCATCGTACGTACCGTACTAAATGAAAAACGAAAACTGAAACGCACGTATCGAGTGGGTTTTGTGTGGTGGTAGTGGGGGGAATTCTTTGATACTGGTGTGGTTGCACGTATGGGAAACGTAGTATTTTACACCATGCTAGCGTAAATTTTCATACTCACATATATCATATCGACCAGGGCCCTTTAATATTATCAAGTAGCATCAATACCAAGAAAAAAAATTTTTTATATAGGGTATGATTTTTACGTTTCCAGCACCTATACTTACGAATGCCTTATACCGTTCGTAAAATTAAATTTTAAAAATTTCATAAAACTTTACTTTTATCAATTTTCGATTTTTTTTAGTGGGAAAACACCGGTAGTTTAATTGAACACACATACAAAAACTTGTAAAAATACAGAAAAACCTTACATACTAAAAAGAAAGAGATCAAAAAAAAGGGCCAAGCTCATCACCCTTCCACTTTTGCGCATTCAAAAATTTCATAAAAGACATGCCCCAAAACACACCCTCGAAAAGCTGGAAAAATAAAATTTTTGCGTTTTTAAATTAAACGAAATTTTCACCAAGTTCTTTTTCAAATTTAATTAAAAGAATAACTGAAAATTTTATTTGCCAGTTTTTCGAGGATGCTGTTAGGGACACTGTACGTTTAGAATTAAGAATGCGAAAAATGTGGAAGGGAAATGGCTGGCCCCCTTTTTTTAATCTCATTTCTTTTGAGGGTAAGGTTTGCTGTATTTCTAAAATTTTTTGTTATGTGTGTGATCCATTACTTTTTCAATTTCCCTTTGAAAAATTTATATGTTAAAATTTAATAATTTTATAAAAGTTGTTTTAATTTCTATGGTATTAGCAATAACAATATAGGATTAAAATTCTAGCCCCGGGATTCATGTACTCCTGGGTATAGGTTTTAAAACCATGGTATAACGACGGTATAAGGCGGGACCCCAATTCTGAGTTCGTGGGAGATGACTGTTTGAAACGCAATTTAAAAACGAAGTCTTTTTGTTTGACATTTTAAAAAGATATGCGTATAGAAAAGAGCTCGAAAAATTTCTATATTTTTCGAGCAGTGCCTTCATAAACGCGGGCAATCAAAAAGAGAGTTGGTGAAATTTTTGTTTGTTGCAATTATTTAAACAACAGATGAGAAAGCGCATATTTTTTTGACCCCTTTGCTTCGACATTGTTTTTTGTGTTTTTGTGGAAGAAATGTTGTGCGGCCGGGGTTTTGGCTGGGCTTCCCAAACATGTAATGTAAGTAAAATTTTATCTAGTCCTATAGTAAGGGAATTTTAGCCTACACTTTTGTATTATAAAAAATTTTTACATCGGGGCCTAGGTGGGGGACGGTTTCTGTTTGTTTTATGAGAGTATATGAAAACTTTTTCTCATTTCACACAAAAAAAAGAAAAATTTAAAATGCCCGCCATTGTTTACGTATCGCCTTTCCCGCCGTACTCTGTTATACCGTCAAAAAAGTGTCAAGTAACTATGGTTACTGTTGATGTAAAGGTTTTTTAAAAACCCTTTTTTTGGAACCCTTCCCAACAAATTTTTTCAATTTTTTTTTCAAAAGGACTAAAATACTATAACCTTAATGTCCATTTTAAAATATAAAACTTTTGTAGTCCCCCCCTTTGGGGTCAGAATCGGGGGCCGACGTATTGGGTTAATAGCAGTAGTAGCAGTAGTAGGAGGAGTAACTTTAAATGTTTTTTGAGCATGTTTCAAGCCATTTTTTCCCCAAGAAGGAATGGTGTCCCCCAAAAAAAAATTTGGCATGTGTTGTCGGGAAACCTAAATCCCCTCGATTGTGATAGTTTTCAAGTTACATCACTTTAATGACGGCGGGGAAACACCTCGAAATCCCCCCAACTCTGTTTGGTGTTAAGGTGCTTGAGTGTGAGCGCACCGGGTTTGGGCTGCGGCGCCTAACGGGCACCTAGTTTTTTACTACAATTTAAAAAATTAAAAAGCCCGCCTTAAGGGGAATCGAACCACGGATCCCCCCTTTCCAGACAGGTCTAACCACTGCCCATCAGGACGGGTACTTTAAAGCTCTAATTGTAGTTGCATTATCAACTGAATGGTGGGAAAATACTGCAACGAATATCTGCTTCCTTTGAACTGACACCAAAAATTAATTTTAAAGTCATTACCTTTTCGAGGGATGAGCGAGGGTTTATTTCTCGATTTCTCGATCAACCTTTGTAAAGAATTTTTTTAAAAAACGAAAAAAACACGTAAAATTGCGTTTTTTATGAGAAAAAATTTTCCCGATTGCGCTCAAAAAGGTGACGTTCTAGTTCAGAGATTTTGAAGGCTCTAAAAATTTTTCGCAATCGGAGTATCGGTTTAGCCGAATCGGGTTAACAAAACACAAAAATACAAAAAAAAAAAAGAAAAAAAAAAAAAAAAACATTTCCCGGGTTTTTTTCTCCAGTGTAGTGAAATGGAATCTTCGTTTTTTCCACGCTCATCCAATAAAAATTTATCAATATATTTGTTAATTTTATTCTGCACTTTTGTTTCAACGTTTTTTATTTCGGAGATTTTAACTTTAATCAATTCGAGAACGAAAAATTTTTGGGTTTTACGAAACCAAGCGCCCCGTCCAACTAAGGCTAGGGTTTTAACCTTCTCAGTCACAGTTCACCCTGGCCCAACGGTCTATGACTGGCTTTCAGATTTCCCGGTTTAAAAAAGCGACGCAGGGGGAGGTTTGAATACCACGTTGAAGTAAAGTTTATCTAATAATGATGTTTCCAAATTTATTAACCTGAATAGTTTTTTATGATATCCACTCAAACGATGTGTGTCTGTATTTTATAAGTCATTAAAAAAAGTTTTATATTTTTTGTAATTGTTAAATTTCTAGCTAATTCTACGAACTTTTTAGATTCTCTACTAGATGGGGCCAGCGATTTATTCCTGCGGCGAAGCGAGGGGCCGGTAAAAATTTTATTAGTGTCGAAAACGTTTTTTCCGTTGTTTCCCCTGTAGCGGAATATTATGAGTCTGTAAAGTTGTTTCCCCTGCGTTAAGGTGCATCTCTCCCCGGGGGATGTTTTACACATTTTATACGTGTTTTACAAAGTCCCTTGCATAGAGGTGACAATGCTCACTTTTCCCGGGGAAGTCCTCACATAATCAAATGAAAATTGAAATTTTCCCCCTTTCCCCAAAAAATTGATGTATGATTGGGTCGGGTGCTTTTTGGGCAAAAAGGGGGGGTTGGGCCCAAAGTGTAAATTTGAGTTTAAAAAAAAATGGCGAAATAGATGTTTAATATATCAAATGAAAACTTAAAAAGACCCATTTCGAAAAGTAGAAAGCATTATTGTGGTGGGAGCTTTTGGTCAAAACATGGGGGGGGGGGGGGGTAAAAATCAAAAAGTGAAGTTCGAGTTCAAGAAAACAATGCCCGATTAAAATTTTTATATGTCAAATGAAGCTGGAAGGGCCCGATTTTAAAAAAGTATGATGTATTTTTGGATCGGGTGGATTTTGGGACAAAAAAAAAGGGGGGGGGTTATTCAAAATGTATAAATAGAGTTTTAAGAAAAAAATTCCGAATAGATGTTACAATATCAAAAGAAAGCTTAAAAGACCCTATTTCGAAAAGTATGACACATTTTTGAGGTGGTTACCCTTTTGGTAAAAAAAATGGGGGTAAGGTCAAAATGTAAATTTGAGTTCAAGAAAAAAAATGCCCCATTAAAAATTCACATATATCAAATGAAGTTGAAATAACCCCCTTTTCAAAATGTATGAGCATTATTGGTTTAGTAGTTTTTGGTCAATTGAAGAGGGGACGGGGGGGGGGGGGCGAACAATTAAAAAAAAAGGAATTTTTTTGTTCAGAAATCAAAGTTAAGAAAAATATTTTCATGTATCAAATGTAAGCGCATCATAAACAGCACAAAAATATACGGTTGAATTTTGTAAGGGTTAATCTATGGGCGAAATAGGGGGAAAGTTGGATGTTTAAAAATAAAAATAAAATTAAAAAAATTTCAAATTTATTTATCGACCCGAACCCATCAAAATTTACATTTAAAAAGAAAAATCTACTCAGTTTTAGAACAAAAACCGGGGAAAAAGGGAAAAAAAAAATTTAAATTTTAAAAAAAAAAAAAAATAATATTAAATGTATTTAAAAAAAAAAAAAAAAAATCAATAAAAATTAAGAAACAATTTTATAAAAAATTTAATTAATAATTAATTTAAAATCAAACCCCATTTCCAACTAAATCGGGTAGGGGGGGGGAGGGTCCCACCATCTTGGCCCACGGGGTTATCGAAGCCCGGGTAGCCCTGCCCGACGCTTCTCCCCATAAACTTTTTTTTTCCTCTGCGTCATCAAATTTTATTTTTTCCTCTCCTCTGCTCTTCCCAGGGGCCTCCACCCGTTGTTCCATGTTTTTTGTTCTTTCCCCCCATTTTCTTGGTTTAAACCTTTCCCAAGCTGCATTTTTCTTTTTTCAAAAACCATTGCTATAACTTCTTCCATCTCAGTCTGGGCCCCCTCTTTTTCTCTGTTTGTTTCCTGCTCTCTTCATACTGTACCTTAGGATCCTGTCCCTTTTGCACCTCTTTATATGTCCCAAACCCCCTCAGCCTTTCTTTCCCCAGCTTAAAATTTAAAATCTCTACTCCTAGCTCTTTCCCTTTTCTTCGGCTCCTCACTTTTCAATCTTCGTAACTCCCTTACACCCTTAAAAAAAATTTTATTTTTGCAGCTTGAATTTTTTTCTTTTTT
>JAMZAV010010963.1:0-18002 GCA_024449915.1 Sweltsa coloradensis | reverse complement strand
TAGAGGATGTTATACGGAATGACCCAGTAAATTAAATATAATTTCAGTTTAAACAAGCGGGAATAATCTATTGCCACGCAAACCATACTGTAAGTAAATTGTGTTCACGCTCATGTTAAAGCACACAAGAGAAACACAAACAAAAATAATAACTGCCTAAAGCTATGAACTTGAGCGTTAGCTGAAGCTAGTTGAAGCTGCTTTGTATGGATTTCTCTCCCGTGCACTGAAACTCGAGCAGCTGTTTATTGGCATTCTAACATCCCCGAGCGCAGTTGATGAAAGTGACCCAGACAGTCTAACCAGCTTGGTCTAGCTCTAGTTCACTAAACCCCCACCTCCACCCTACTCGAGCATGATTCAACGAGATTGCAGAATCCGCCATATGTCAGTTTTTTTATTCACCGCCAGTACGATCAATAACTCGTTGTTAAGTATTAATGCGATTTAATCAAGATTGAAACTTGAGAAGTTTTATAACTTTTTGCCTCTCGTTTCGAGGGACACATTTCTTATTCTCGTGACAGGTGGAAGTGTTGACCTTGACAACGCGATTAAGGGCGATTCTATGTCGTGTTTGGCCAGATCAAGTCAACAATAAACTCGTGACCTACATTTCGCGAGGTGCTCTCGACACCACGATCTTGATAAAATAGTTATTACAAAATGAAATGACAATTGACATATATCTTCGAAAATCCTAGTTGAACAAAGTTTCAGTTTAAACATTTCTGATTTTGTTGGATGAGCGAAGCGAAGACTTCAATTTCACCGACCCCCCAAAAAATTTAGCTCCGTTTTTTTTTTTTTGTTTTTTTTTTGTTTTTTTTATCCGTCTGTTTGTTCGCTCTCTACCGGGCAAACGGCATGTGCGATCTTGATGAAAATTTGACACGACCTTCGTTTTTCTGAACTTAGACTTGCCACGTTTTTGGGTACAATCGAAGAAATATTTCTCATGAATATCGTACTTTTACGATTTTTTCGATTTTTAGTGCGATATTTCGTGCCATTTGGGCCAATTCTGACCAAACGGGTGGGGCTACAACGTTCATATTTCACATGGACATTAAGGTAATGGTGATGTATTGCTTTCTGAAAGAAAAGTTGAAAAAGTTAGCCAGAAATGAGAGAAATAAAGCTTTTAATATAAGTTTTTTTGATTTTTATGCGATATTTTCGTGCCATTTGGGCCAATTCTGACCAAACGGGTGGGGCTACAACGTTCATTAGACGAGTGAGCGAAGCGAATGAGGATTCTGTTACGCTCTACTCGATCGGGCCTTGGCCGTGAGCATTGTCCAATGTCTGTCTGTCCGGGCTCTTACGGCCGAACGGCCAAATAGACTGAGCTGAAATTTTAAACACACATCCGTGACCAGGTAACTGAGAACTGCTAACAAAATGAGCAATATCCATTACAATTTAAACCTACTAGAAATAATAAACTGAAAATAGACTGCCAATGTCTAGAAATTATTTAACGACAATTGGATTTGATTTTGAAAAAATATTTTTTGTTTGTTATTTACCTGGCTGTGAAATGCCGTGCCCATCCATGCAAGGTCTATCGAATATTGAACGTCAAGGTACCCCCGAACTCCGCTCGTAGATTGAGTAATCCTTGCAATATTTTTACGGTATTTCGTACTGGCTATGTTTTCCATAGTATTGTCACAGATGATGGACTACACTGCGTTATATGCATTTCAAAACATGTTTAATAATTTTTAAAATACAATCCAGATATTACAAATCTTTCCCGACCAGGGAATTGAACCCACGTCTCCCACATTTCGGCTATAAGGGCGCCTTAGCCAACTAGACTAGGGAAACGCCAAAGTCGTTGTTAGACGAGTGAGCGAGTCATGTGTTGAGTACCCGGGAACATTTGCATATTTAAGTTTGATAGTTATATTTGTATAAATAAAAGGGTTTTTAAGTTTAGTTGTAATAAGGGCGCGTCAACTGTAAGGCCATAATGCGCCACTGTAGCCTAAGATAGGCTAAATAGGCCTACGGTAGGGGAAAAAAGAATGTTACCGGGTACTCAACACATGGCTCACTCACTCGTCTAACAACGACTTTGGCGTTTCCCTAGTATTATACATGGACATTAAGGTTATGGTAATGTAGTACCTTTTGAAAGAAAAAGTTGAAAAAGTTAGCCAGAATCCATAGAAATAAAGCTTTTAATATAAGTTTTTTACGGTAAATAATACCAATTGACAAGAAACAAAAGAAACTTGACAACATTCACCTTCAATGCGTAGGCAGCAAACAAAGCACTTGCAAAAGTAAAGATATCCCACGCAAACTAAAACCTTAAAAAGCTCATCCATCAACGCGGCGGGACTTGAGCGTTTTCCTAGTAACATATAACTCCATAAATAATTGGTGATAATATATTTTTATTTCTTCTGTCATATTCATTATTAGCTGACTTCTAAAGGACATAAATGCATAAAAACACATTACACCAAATACAATACTTATTTCACATTTCCACAGACAGGCATATTTTTTAATCGAAAGAACAAATGGATATGTTGTAAAATTATCATTTTGATTAGGTATTTACTTCCTACACCTAAGAATATATTCAATTTATTCTTATAAGTAATGAATTTACCCAGAAAAATAAATACAAATAAATACATACCAAAATACTATGGAGAACCGAGTTTGTGTTCCCGTGGGGAATGTTCAATCAATCATTCACTACTTTTTCTAGTACACCGAGAATGCGTCAACACAACATTACCAATGTGGTGTGTTCAGATGAATTTGAAATTATTTCACATAAGCATTTAATTATTATTGCTTCTGGCAAATAATGGGTCGTGTTTTCCTGTTATGATCAAACTAACTACCATTAAAAGCGTCCGGGATCGTTATATTTTTATGATCAAATCAACGATATGTAATGAAGCCTAAAAAATTGGCATTAATTGGTAAATTCCATTCAGTTGTTCTCTCAGTATAATAAAAACAACGACCATGAATATATTTAAGATGTCAAATGTTTCTATCTGGCGCTATGACCATGAATTCTACTGCTTGAGATATGAAATCGAAATTTGTCAAACAAACTTATCGATTTGGAATATTGAAAGACTAAAATACAGAAGGAAGGATGCACTCTATCGGATGTTGAACCGGAAAAACTTTCCAAGGTTATTTGACATAATAAAAGACTATCGTATCTCAAAGGACATTACAATCGTGGAGCTCTCGTTCCATGTCACTAAACGTTATGATTTGTGGTGAAAAAACGAAACCAAATTTCAGCAGCAAGAATTAGTTTGAATAATGTTATCTGTGATAAAGTTCATTTCATCTCCGACTAGTTTTATAGGCTTTGATTGAGGCTCCAAAGACTGTATACGAAAAAGGTGTAACGCGCATATATTATACTTTTCACGTCAAATTATCAATTGGCATCAGCTCACAAAATAATAATACTAATAATTTCTGGTGGAAACCTGTTAAGGGGTGATATGTATGCCCCTCTTCAGGTGTCTAACTTGATATATTGGAATTTTTAAGAGTACTCAATCCATTGCATTGGCATTCAAAAAACCTAGGAAAAAACCTTCACTTTCGAAATTTATTCGTAAAGCGTGAAGTATTTTCTTTTCTTTGCACGTTTTCTCATTCCTACTTCGGAAGTTAATTGGTTTTGGTGAGGTGCCGGGTTCTTAGCCTTAAAATTAATACGTTATTACCAGTGCTTTACTGGCGTCGTCTACGTCACCTTCAGGACCACGTAAACGATTGTTGCAACTTAAGGGTTGTTTTAAGGGTAGTATTAAAGTTGTCCACGAGAATTCGTCGAGAAGGTTAACGACATATAAAAGATATAGCCCTATAAAGAGTTTAATACCAACTTTGTAACAACGCAGGATATTGGAATACGCTAACATCTTTAATCATTTTAGACGACCATCCATAGTTATAATCGCTTGAATGGTGTTTTAATTTATAAAGGGTCCGGAAATAAGTGATATTAAATGTGATTGAGCATTAACATTGTAATTGGTCGCTACTTACTAATACTTTTTAATTCAGCACAAAAAAGAATTAAGTTTGGGCCACAGGTATACAATAATGTTTATATGTTAATTTTTTCTCTATAATATTTTACACATTTGTTTGTGTATACTAGGAAACGCCAAAGTCGTTGATAGACAGAGTGAGTGACCCATGTGTGGAGTACCCGGGAACATCCCCTTTCCCCCCCCCCCTATACCTAAGGCTGGATCTAGCCCAGTATGGGGAATGATACCGGGTATTCAACACTTGGCTCACTCACTCGTCTATCAACGACTTTGGCGTTTTCCTAGTCTAGTTGGGTAAGGCGCCCTTATACCCGGCATGTGGGGGACCTGGGTTCAATCCCCTGGTCGGAAAAGATTTTTAGTTTGTGGATTGTATTTAAAAAAATAATAAACGTGTTTTGAAATGCATATAACGCAGTTTAGTCTACATCAACTGTGACAATACTATGAAAATCATAGCCAGTACAAAATACGAGTAAAGATTACAAGGTTTACTCAATCTCCCAGCGGAATTTGAGGGTACCTTGAAAATACAAGTTTTGATAGACCTGGTTTGTCACTGCACAAACTTCATTACAAATATTTTTCCACTGCCTTCATTGCAAGCGAGGAACATCTAAGAAGCAGTGATTTTTTCTTAGAAAAACCATTGTCGTTAAAAGAATTTTTACACATGTTAGGCCTATTTTCAGTTTATTATTTCTTGTAGGTTTAAATCGAAATGGATTGTGCTCATTTTGTAAGCAGTTCTAATTTACCTGGTACGGATTTCTGTATAAAATTTCAGCTCAATCTATTTGGCCGTTCGGCCGTATGAGCCCGGACAAACAGACTAAATTAATCACGACCAAGGCCCGATCGAGTAGCGTTGTAAAGACTTCGTTTCGCTGCTGCGCTCACTCGTCTAATAATATTTTTAAGTTCTGCTTGTTTCATGAAGGTTGACCATCAGAATCAAAAAACCAAACACATTCCCTATGTATATGTACCATTAGGAAAGTTTTAATACCTTATAACTAGGTACATCTAAAGTGTAATTTAAAGCGTTTTGTAGTATCTATTTCTTGGATACCTTCAAAACCTTGCGTATGAACTTTTTTCATATTTTTTAATCGGAAATTTGGTCATCAAGTTTAAATAAATATAAACTGAATAAAAATTGTGTGTAAACAAATTATATATAATATGGAAAATTAAATAAAATATTACTTGGAAAACCTTAGTTTCAGAGAAAAACTTGTGCCTTGTTTTGTTGCATCTATATACAAAACGCTAGTTTCACGTACCTCTAATTATAGCCTTTTCGCCAGGCTTTGTTTTTTATCAATCCATTTTACTTTACGTATTTATTTCTGTATATTTTGTTGCCCATCTTCAATTCCATCTTTGTACGTTTTCCTAATATTTTTAGTTTTGTTAATCAATTTGTACTTGTATTTTGTAATTTGTGTAACATACTTTATTTTGAATGTTTATTTATAGCACGTTGTCAAGGGCAAATGAATAAATCAATAACAATCTACACGGGTTACATCTAACAATTACATTTTTACATTTTACAAATAATAAACAATTAATCAAGAATTTAATACAATTATGCAAAATAAAATTTAGATTATGTTTGACATTTCTAGCTTAGGCCGTATATGGCATTTCAAAAATGTAAATTGTTCAATACAAAGCAAGAAGTAAATGAACGTCACGATATAACTGAGAAAATAATACACGAAAATAAACAAAGTATGATGATAAAAATAGTTTAATCAATTATTTATAAATCTGATCCTTGCCAAGAAGAAAGATAAATCAATCAGTTGATAAAATAATCATTTTTTTCTAAAACGTTTGCAAAATGTAACAAATAAATCTTGTATCGTTTCCCACGCTTCTGTCAAAAATCTAATAACCCAAATTCTTTAATGTCAAAATAGTAATACATCAACATAAAATCATAAATTTAGAAACCATCTATTTGATCACCCTTCATTTTATATTCATAAATGCAGTATTTTTTTAACTTATTAATTTCATCAAATTATAATATTTTGTACTTGTAAACCCTTTCTTTATAAGGCAAGAGACTGGTACCTAAAATTTTGCTTTCTATCTCAACAATTAAAAATTCGTGATTTTTTTAAAGTGTTTTCCCCTTGAACTTTTTGGATGAGCGTAGCGAGCGAAGCGAGCGAAGCGAAGATTCCATTTCACTACACTGGAGAAAAAAATCCGGAATGTTTTTTTTTCATTTTTTTGTATTTTTGTGTGTCTGTTAACACGATTCCGGCTAAACCGATACTCCGATTGCGATAAAATTTTATGGAAAAAAAATTATTTCTCATGAAAATCGAAATTTTACGGGTTTTTTCTTTTTTAAAACAATTCTTTTGACTTATAACACCTACATCCTTTATCCTATTGTAATAATTTTTTCCCAGAAACTAAATTTTATGAATTAATATATTCGTGTTAAATTTGAGCGCAATCGAAATTATTTCTTATGAAAATTGCAATTTTACGATTTTTTTCTTTTTTAAAAATTACGATTAGGGTAATTAAAAAAAGTTTATTTTTAATTTAATTTAATTCAATTTAAAAAAAATCTTCGACTAAGTAATGATTTCTTTCACAGAACAACAGAAAATCCTCGTAACACATGGCAGCTCAATGCACCAATTACGCTCATCCAACAACGCGGCGGGACTTTAGCGTTTTCCTTGTAGCAATAAAATGCTGATTTTGGATTGCTATTTGACAAGAAAGTTGAAGAAAAATCACAAATTTGTTTACTTTCAAAGATAAATTTTTATACGATTTTTCATTTTATAAATTTTTTAACATGTTCAAATTGAATCTACTACAGAAAAACAAAATATCCGGGACATCCCTGAAATTTAAGTTTTTTTGTGTTTTATACACAATTTTATTTTTGAACAAGTGCAAAAATCCTTCTAATCATTAGAATTTAATAAAATGAGCGAAGCAAGCGAAGCGAAGATTCCATTTCACTACACTGGAGAAAAAAAATCCGGAATGTTTTTCTTTTTTTTCTGTTTGTATTTTTGTGTGTCTGTTAACACGATTCCGGCTAAACCGATACTCCAATTGCGATGAAATTTTCTGTAGACCTTCAAAATCTCTGAACTAAGAACTGCCACGTTTTTGAGCGCAATCGAAAAATTTTTCTCATGAAAATCGCAATTTTTCGATTTTTTTCGATTTTTTTAAAAATTCCTTCGATTATAACACCTACATGCTTTATCCGATTGTAATGATTTTTTCACAGAACCTTAATTTTATGAGTTTATATATTCGTGTGAAATTTGAGCGCAATCAAAAAATAATTTTTCGTGAAAATCGCAATTTTACGATTCGATTTTCGATTTTTAAAAACAGTTTTTGACTTGTTACACCTACATGCTTTATCCGATTGTAATGATTTTTTCACAGAACCTTAATTTTATAAATTTATATATTCGTGTGAAATTTAAGCGCAATCGAATAATTATTTCTTATAAAAATCGCAATTTTACGATTTTTTTTCTTTTTTTAAATTACGATTAATTAAAAAATTACAAATTAAAGTTTATTTTTTATTTAATTTAAATAATTTTTAAAAAAATCTTCAATTTAGTAATGATTTTTTCACAGACAAACAGAAAATCCGCATAACACATGGCAGCTCAATGCACCAATTACGCTCATCCAACAACGCGGCGGGACTTAAGCGTTTTCCTAGTAAGGAAAATTCTACTAATTCCGAACAAAACAAAGCATTTTTTTACCCGGTCTTAAAGTATGAAAAACTGTCAGATTTAATTGTGTTGATATTGGAAAGTGGTGAAAAATATGTATCCCACAGACCTATACAAGGTTTAAACTGCAATAATCAATCATCTTTGCCTAAATATTTGTTAATAATTGCTAGCCAGTGTCATTATTTTCAGTTATGAAAGGTGAATTGTAAAGCATATTATAACTGATAAAGAATTTCTCGTATAGAGTTAGAAATAAGTTCTTCAGTTACAAGAATATATAATTAATAAATAATTTCAAAAGTCTTAGCTTGGCCGGGGACGTCTACATTCATAGTTCATGATCTGTTATATTATTTCTCTACATCTACACTTCTCGTCACGTTTACTCTCGTGCGTAAAAACATTTCATGTTCTGCACAAAGGTTCCGACAGCTTTCAATGCAACGAAGTCACGTTATGAACGGAAGTCAAGATATGTCTCACGTGGCGGAAAATTGTTATAGGAATGTACAACAAGAACGGGTTCAAAAGAAGAAATGAAGCTATACTTAGGTCCAGAACTTCTTTGACTATATTTAAATTTTTTCTGCCAGTATTTCTCTAGTAAAATAATAACAAGTCTTCTGTTTGGTGGTTGCCATGTAATAACAAGTTACTTAAGTTTAAATTAGTTACCTTTTTAACTGGACATTAAAATACCGGGCTTTAATCAACAAAATGTCCAATAAAATTTCAAAATAAATAATTTACCTTACCTTGACATTTTTGTGGCAGAGCTGGGTTAGAGATTTACATTAAAAATCCGTTCTGCGATTTTTCTCACATTCAGCAATAATGCAAATGCCATTTCATGAATTTCCAACTTTCAGGAGGCTAAAGCTACTCTTACGGCAGCTTTTCCCCCTAATTTAGAAAAAGGTAAATATACATAAGAGAAGTGGTAAGTTAATTTTACTTAGAATTTCAAATGTACATTTTAGATGTGTTTATATATTTTCAACTAGGAAAACTTTCGGGACCGACTACGTACGTACGTATTTACGTTTTCGTTATTTTAAAATATTACTTATATACATGCTTACTGCATTTTATGAACAAATTTATAGTCCTTCAATCATGTTATAGACCAGTGGTGTGTCAACTAATAACTCCGAATATTTTACCAGTGATTAATAAATTTTGCCATACACAATTGAACCGTGGGCCGGAAGAACGTTGGATATACAATTTAGCTAAACAAAATTATATCCAGCGGTTTAGCCGCGATCGTTTAACCGGTTCTCGCTCGAACGGCCTTCGGGCGTGGTCAGGGGTAGAGTGGGTGACCGCTAGTTAGAGCAGACGAGGATTAACAAAAGTTTGTGTGACGGCTTCGTTCTCCTTGACGTCTGCTCGGCAGTCCGGGTTAGTGGAGGAACCGATATGACTGTCAAGGTTACACCGTCCCTTCGGATGGGAAGTAAAGCCGTTGGTCCCCTTGGTACATTTCGGAAGAAGTAGGCTACGTGACGGTACCGGGTTTCCCCTCCTCTCTGCTTTATCATCACGCATCGTTGGTAATCATCAGTTGTTATACTGTCACTGTAAAATGGCATAATATGCTGTATGTGGCCAATTCATGAATGAACAAATAAATAAATAAATAATATAAAAGAGTTAAGGCTATTCTACCGCGTTTTTCTATTTTCCAAAATATGCTACCAAGTCAGAATATAGTGAATGGCTTTGAAACCTGTCTATTTTAGAAAATCAAAACTATTTTTTTCAATTTTTTTTTATCCGGTACACAACCAATATCGCCACCTCAAAATAGTTTCAAACTTCAATACGCCAGGGCACATCATTCAACGTAGGGAGTTGTGCTTTTGTGACATGAATTTTCAACTGGTTTTCTCTAGGCTGACTGAGAGAATTTTTTTTTAAACAATTGTCGTTCCTGCGAATTTTTCCGTTTGGTGGTACAAATCGGCACAAAATATCGCCAGACGAAAAAATTCGCAGGAAAGACAATTATCACAAAAACACTTTTTTCTCTCAGTCAGCCTATAGAAAACCAGTTGAAAATTAATGTCACAAAAGCACAACACCCTACGTTGAATGGTGTGCCCTGGCGAATTGAAGTTTGAAATTATTTTGAGGTGGCGATATTGGCCGTGTACCGGATCAGAAAAATTTGAAAAAAATAGTTTTGATTTTCTAAAATAGCCAGGTTTCAAAGCCATTCACTATATTTTGACTAAGAAGCGTATTTTGGAAAATAGAAAACCGCGGTCGAATAGCCTTTAAAAACATGTTGATGGACAACCAAAATATTTGTTAAGTTTAGTTTAGTTTAGAATGCAAGGGACAAGCATATGTCCTTGCTTACATATACAATACCGGGTCTGAAACCCTCAAATGTAGGATGATTATATTACCAGGAGAGGCGCGTTTTGCCATGTTGGCAGAGTGGGTTGTTTTGAACAATACAATTTTTACTTCGGTTGGAAGAACGTTGGATAAACATTTTTTGGCAGTCACCTTAAGGCCGAACAACGTTGGCTTAACAGCAAATATTTTCACAGCGCTAATGTTTTAGGTAAAAAATGTATATCCAACATTCTTCCGGCCCACGCTTCAATTAAATCAGCGGGTATACATTTTGAGTATGAAAGATACGTATCGGTGATATGTATTACCAGCTTGTCGTATTATTTTGTTTGTAATGTTTTATTTTATTTATACTTGACGTTTTAAATTTATTTATATGTAAACGTCAATATATTGTAACTACCAACCTAATAAATTAATTAGACGGCAGCTAGATGCAAAGTACCCAGCATTAGAACCGTCGTTAGAACTGGTTAGGAAGTCGATTGAAAAGCGTTCACATCGACCGACATGGGAGATGTGAGTAGAAGAAATTCTACGTCTCGTTTCTTAGATCGACGTCAGATGGAAGCAGTGTTCACTCCTCATGAGTCCTACCAAGAAAACTAAATGGCAGTGTTAGAATTATATGAGATTACATTTCAGATCTTAACTAATCAAGACGAAGACGAATTAATGAAGACGAAAATCAAGACCAAAACAACCAATAAAGATAATTACATTAGTATGCCTTATGATTGACAATTGACATAAAAAAATACTAGCCTACCTATATCAGCGAGCTACACATTTGTTTAAAACAAAAACTACACACATTATAAGTCATAACCATTATCAAATAAATTCTGTAGCAAATTTCATAAATATATTTCATTACTAAATATATATTTTAAATATGATGGAAACAACGAATGTGCGAAACAAGTAATGTAATTTGGTTAAAAAAGACTCATGTTGCTTGTTTTAATTAAGAAAACAACAAAAAACACAAAGAAAACGACGAGAATACTAGAAAATGTATGAAAATGTGTACGAGTTAAGTGATTCTGCGGATGACTTATACGTGGTGACTAGTATACGTTTTATACACAGCCAATCGTAGTATTTAGATTTTACAGTTACCGTTCAAAAAGTATTTAAATCATATAATTCCATTAATACTTGATACGTTTCGTGATTTGTAAACTAGCTTTGGACAAGTTCCACAATCTATATGGTTAACTGATGACAAAGCTACGCAAGGAAAATCAATTTCCAGACATACAATGTCATTGGTGGTCTCACCATGGTCTCACTGTCTCTAATTGGGTATCGATTGACAAAAGTGCTCGGCCACCTGCAGTGAACGTAAGATACGAAATAATTTATTACTACGCTCATTATCAAATAGCCACCAGTCACCACTGCCGTTGTTTGTTTACGAACCCCACGAAACTTGTAAATAAAATAACTTTGCAACTTTCATATCAACGAGTCGACAAATAAACTATATACCCAGCTAGTTCAATACCTCTGCGTCACTATATATATACACTTAAAATATAGTGTGTGTTGTGTGTTAATGTGTTTAGTTGAAACTTGTTTTTAACCTGGAAGCTGGAATGTATTTATTGATTTTGATTTATGAAATTAGTATGCATTGCAAAACATTACTAAATGAGACAAGGACTCAGGCCACCGTGGATTAGTATCTCATTTGCATCATGTGTGCTAATTTATTGCATTATTTGATGTCTAAGTGCAAGATGGGATTAACCCATTATAACAAGGTATAATTGTAAACATAAATAATGACATCAAATAATTGAACATTTACAACTGCAAAAGTATTTATATAACGTTTTTCTTGCAAATTATCTGTTATATAATTGATTTTTTTCTTATATAAGTAACATTATACTGAAGAAACCATTTTGTGTACAGGTGGGGTTAAGGTAAAATAATTGGTAGTCTATACATACCATGTATGTACTGAAATAAATCAGTCATCTTGATCAGTTTAATTGACAATGATAATTTATGCTAATCAACTCTACTCTGCACTATAACATTGGAATAATCCTAGAAATTCAGGATATCAGTTTTTGGCAAACACTGTAATACGAATTGAATCGCTCGAGTTTCTTATCCCTTAGGGCGACGTACAGTTTCGTTTTACTGTGCTGCATTTCGCTGTGCTGTCAAAATCAGATTTCGAGATTCAATCAATGAAACAGATCAAAAGATGTGAACTAAAAAAGGTATTTAGTGTATAACTCAGTTTGAGAAGGTCACGAGTTCGCTTCTCAGTACTCACAATACTTTAAGGTAATATTATTAGCGTGCCCTCTCTTACACCAACATGTTTTTAGCATAAGTATGAAGATGATACATTGAGACATTACATTTACGCTCAAACCAAGATTCGAACCCGGATCCTACTGGGAGGCAATTATCGACAAATCTATCGTCTCAATTAGCTATTATTAGTAGTAATGGTTATAAATTAATTCATTTTCTAGGACATGATATTTGAATGTTATAAAAAAAATGATTGTGTTAGACATAATTACACATCTCCATACAATAATTGGCCTCAACTAATAATAATGATTGCAAGTCAAATATTGACCTATGATATTATGAGCCGTAATCCTCATTTCGTTATATTTATGGGTTGTAATTTTGGGCGTCGACATCATTCGTACCAACGTTATAAAATATAATATGTAATCGACAAGTAACCCAAGTAAGCCTCGTTGTGTCTAATTGCGTCATCTGAGAGGCTGGGGTCTTCCTTTCACTCGATGCCAGCCGGAGTCGAACTCAACAACGTTTGAACTTTACCGTCTGTTATCACGGGGTCACTAAGAGGAGAATGTCAAACCCTTCACACACCGCGGTGTTTTCCCTGGGCGGGTAACCGATGACGTCATTAGGGGTGGCGACAGAGGGGGATGGAGGTCTTTCTACTCCACCCTTCACACACCGCGGTGTTTCCCTGGGCGGGTAACCGATGACGTCATTAGAGGTGGCGACAGAGGAGGATGGAGGTCTTTCAACTCAAACCCTTCACACACCGCGGTGTTTCCCTGGGCGGGTAACCGATGACGTCATTAGAGGTGGCGACAGAGGAGGACGGAGGTCTTTTTAACTCAAACCCTTCACACACCGCGGTGTTTCCCTGGCGGGTAACCGATGACGTCATTAGAGGTGGCGACAGAGGAGGATGGAGGTCTTTCAACTCAAACCCTCCACACACCGCGGTGTTTTCCTGGGCTGGTAACCGATGACGTCATTAGAGGTGGCGACAGAGGAGGATGGAGGTCTTTCAACTCAAACCCTTCACACACCGCGGTGTTTCCCTGGGCGGGTAACCGATGACGTCATTGG
Source organism: Sweltsa coloradensis (assembly GCA_024449915.1). NCBI lineage: Eukaryota > Metazoa > Arthropoda > Insecta > Plecoptera > Chloroperlidae > Sweltsa > Sweltsa coloradensis. The sequence goes on along the minus strand of JAMZAV010010963.1, from coordinate 4,444 downwards.
AGGTGGCGACAGAGGAGGATGGAGGTCTTTCAACTCAAACCCTCCACACTCCGCAGATTGAATTGAATTGTAATCAATAACTGTCGGTCTGATAACAAAAATTAATTGGATGAGCGTAGCGAGCGTAGCGAGCGAAGCGAAGATTCCATTTCACTACACTGGAGAAAAAAATCCGGAATTGTTTTTTTTTTTTTTTTTTTTTTTTTTTTTCTTTTTGTATTTTTGTGTGTCTGTTAACACGATTCCGGCTAAAACCGATACTCCGATTGTGATGAAATTTTATGGAGGCCTTCGAAATCTCTGAACTTAGAACTGCCACGTTTTTGAGCGCAATCGGAAAAATTTTTCTCATAAAAAACGCAATTTTACGATTTTTTTCAAATTTAAAAAAATTTCTTCGACTTATAACTCCTACATGCTTTATCCGATTGTAATGATTTTTTCACAGAAACCTTAGTTTTATGAAATAAGATATTCGTGTAAAATTTAAGCGTAATCGAAAAATATTTCTCATGAAAATCGAAATTTTACGAGTTTTTTTCTTTTTTAAAACAATTCTTTGACTTATAACACCTACATGCTTTATCCTATTGTAATAATTTTTTCACAGAACCCTTATTGTATGAATTAATATATTCATGTTAAATTTGAGCGCAATCAAAAAATTATTTCTTATAAAAATCGCAATTTTACGATTTTTTTTATTTTTTTAACAATTACAATTAACTTAAAAAAATTAATAAATTAAAGTTAATTTTTTATTTAATTTAATTTAATTTAAAAAAAATTCAACTTAGTTATGATTTTTCCACAGAACAACAGAAAATCCGCATAACACATGGCAGCTCAATGCACCAATTACGCTCATCCAACAACGCGGCGGGACTTAAGCGTTTTCCTAGTTTAAACTTATTGGATGAGCGTAGCGAGCGAAGCGAAGATTCCATTTTACTACACTGGAGAAAAAAATCCGGAATGTTTTTTTTTCTTCTTCTTTTTTTGTATTTTTGTGTGTCTGTTAACACGATTCCGGCTAAACCGATACTCCGATTGTGATGAAATTTTATGGAGGCCTTCGAAATCTCTGAACTTAGAACTGCCACGTTTTTGAGCGCAATCGGGAAATTTTTTCTTATAAAAAACGCAATTTTACGATTTTTTTCGAATTTTAAAAAAATTTCTTTGACTTATAACACCTACATGCTTTATCCTATTGTAATGATTTTTTCAAAGAACCTTAATTTTATGAATTCATATATTTGTGTTAAATTTGAGCGCAATCAAATAACTATTTTTTATGAAAATTGCAATTTTACGATTTTTTTCTTTTTTAAAATTACGATTAATTTAAAAAAATAAGTTGATTTTTTATTAAATTTAATTTATTAAAAAAAAAATCTTCGACTAAGTAATGATTTTTTCACAGAACAACAGAAAAATCCGCGTAACACATGGCAGCTCAATGCACCAATTACGCTCATCCAACAACGCGGCGGGACTTAAGCGTTTTTCTAGTTAGTTACTACACGTCACCATTCTGGTAAATCAGGTGCTGTATCCCACACAAGATAGTTTTGAGGTCAGAGACAACAAGTTACAGCAACCTTCACATACGTAAGTCAGACATGTCATTACCTTTAAAGCAATTAGGAACACATTGGGATATTTCTATGATAAAGTATTTATCATATTCACAGAATTTCCTCGTTGAAAATACGCAATATTACGTGTGGTCGCACTTATTAAACGACGTATTATTTCCGGAGTAACTGAGCTGAATCACAAATTCCTTGAAATACATTCTTGAATAGGAATAGTTTTAATTTCCACCATACGGCCGTGACTTTTGTGGAACCTGTCCTACTCCATTCTCCGTTAGGTCTCGTACACATTTTACATTCTGTTTGCTCCATACTCAAACTTTCCATGCATGAGACTATAAGTTTGAAATCACATTTCAACTTTTAGGCTCGTATTAAGTATTTGAGACTTAAACTTGAAAGGCCTAAGGGAAAGTGGATGTCCACGTATCGAGAATGAAAGTAAAATCTTCGGTACGTTTCTTAAAATAAAACAATTTCACCGCCACTTGATAATATTATTACAGTGATTATGTGTGGCTTCTGATGGAGAAATTAGAATATGACAAAAGGAAGCACATATTATTTGTACTAGATTACGTCATCGGTATTCATGGCTCGTTATCTTCAGTTAGTACAAATTATGTTTACCGCACTGGCGACTAATCTGTATTCCTATCATATGCTCTTGCAGTCATCAAACCAACCTGCATTTAAGGAAGATAATTATATGTTTATTTATACTAATTACTGCATTTGTCATGTGCTAAAAAGGTTTCGAAATTTGAATGTAAGGAGAAAATGCAATTTGTATGTGTATGTGTGTATTTTAAGAACAAAATGTGTATTTTATGCTCGCATTTGGATATATTTAATAATGGTATATTCACCTAAAGCTAAAACTACACTATGGTATGTTAATATCCCACGCATACAAAAAACTTGTAAAAATACAGCCAAACATAACACACTCAAAATTAATGAGATCTAAAAAAGGTCCAAGTTCATCCACCCTTCCACATTTGCGCATTCTTAATTCATTAACGTACAGTGCCCCGTATAACCACACCCTTGAATAGCTTGACAAAATAGAATTTTCAACTATTAATTTGAACGTAATAGTTCATCCAAATATTCTGCCAATTAATTTAAACGGGCACCTAGATAATATTATATTTATAGATTATACAATTCATATTTAAGTACTGGCAAGCTATCGGGACCATGTTCAGAAGTGCCACATTGTGGATAGTAATGATAATACCCAACAGTGAGTTAGTGATTAGCGACTATACGTTCGTTTTATTCAGACCCTCAGAATATATAGGTATATTATTAGTTTGCAAAGTTATAATACAACGGGAGCGAAAAGCTGGGAATTAATTAGTGCAGATACATGGTTTTATTTTCAATTTCAATTGAATTAATTTTTGTGGGTATTTACTTCTTCATGTCAAGCAAAACATTTTAAAGTTTTGTATGGGTTAGAATTGGTTGATTTTTTATTCTATTATTGCAATATTGCTATTATTTGAGAAGATAAGAGGTGATAGATGAGAGTGAAGGATAACTACAAAAACACATGCCTTATGCGGGATTCAAACCCGCGTCCGTTGGTGTGACAAGCTTTGGATGTACGCCCGAATCGCATGAGCGGACAGTTTTTTTGTATGGGTTTTGGCAAGGAATCACCATATTGGTGATATTCTTGTCTGGTTTCTCATCGTATATTGTCATTTTGTTGATAAATTTGCCTGACAAGGCAAAAATAACAAATTGTACAGCAATGCATGTTGAGAACATTATGAGTAGGTTAAATGTGTGATCGATTAAATACCACTAGCCAAATACTTCTGATTGAGGTTTTATTTACAGTATTTACTTATTCCAAATATTTGCTGCTTATATCTATAATTTGTATGGTATTACGTTTTAATTATAACTTTGGTACATATATTATACATTGAAGAAACAAAAGTGATTTTTATATTTTGTGCGTATAATAATGAAGGTTGGAACTTTATTTGAAAATTCGTGATAATCCTCGATTTCAGTTAAGGTTATAATTTCACCATTCGGATACTTGATACGACAGCAAAATCAAACATTTCACATTTCTGCCCACGACCCATAATGCTTATCTACCTCAACTCCCTCACTTTAATTGAAATGTTTGAAACAAAGTGGCGCTGTGAGACTGTGCCCTGCGTTCAATGTACGCCCCTTGAAGAGAGACGGGGGGGGGGGATGGGGGGGGGCACCCACCCAACATCCTTCCGCCCGTCAACGCCATTTCCTTTCTAAACCTGGTCTCTGGTTTGCCCCTACCCTTCACCGCACCACCGCAATGTAACATGGTATGCCCAGGAGGCACCTCACAAAGTGTTCCATATGCACCCTGCATTACACGCTTAAATAATATATTTCTCGGTTATTGTCATTTTTTAGTTTGGTTTTATTTTACCCTCGACGTTACGCATTCCCTTATATACATTATAATATTTTAATTTTACCAAGATATGATGGTCTAATAAGCATTCAGTTTGGACCACTTATAGAAAGTAATATTTATATGTATATGAGGTTCGTGTCTTTAATGAAGGCAAACCTTCATTCGACATTCTTATGTTGCAATATTAATAAATTAAGACTATAACTAAGATGGGCTGAACATGTTTAGTTCTTGTTAAATACTTTCATACATGCAACTTGTTTATTCTCACACATGCAGCGAAATACATCACCGGTAAAAAAACATGGGCTTGTCTGGTTTTGCACTGAACCCTTCAATTATTATAAAAAAATCTCTATTTTATTTATTTACATTTTTTTTTTTTTTTTTTTTTTTTTTTTTTTTTTTTTTT
>JAMZAV010010962.1:0-15679 GCA_024449915.1 Sweltsa coloradensis | reverse complement strand
TTTCGCATCCAAAGAAGGAAAATTTGATGATATTCCATTGAATAGACTGCCCTCGTTGGCAACTGATCCAGAAGGCGTCCCCAACAATTTTGGAACAAATGGAACAGAATATCTGCATACTCTGCAACAACGTCAGAAATGGTCCTTGCCCAATTTGAAACCTAACGATCTCGTCATCATCAATGACGGAAATCTCCACCTTTTGAAATGGAAACTAGGGAGAGAAATCGAGGTCCATCCTGGATCGGACCAAGTGGTACGATTTCGCGAAACCTTTTTGCCCCATCTCAAGGAACAGTTCCTCGCCCGGTATGAAGCTATGTCCACTACCAGCCGTAGAGTTAACCCAGCCCCTTGAGACGTTTTATTCTTTTATATTTTCGAAATAGACTTCCCTTTGGGTTAAAAATCTTATCTTTTTTCCATTATTTTTTTGGAGTTAGAAACCTCATTTTGGGTTTTGGGTGGGGGTATGTTTAGGATTAGAATTTTGAATCTTTTTCCCTCCCTCCCTATCCTTACGCCGCATGCATATAAACTGAAATAAAAACCAGTCCGACAACTCCGTCATTAATATCATGTGAGTTAGTTCCATTTTCGCGTCATTCGCCCTAGGCAGGCGCCCCATTCACTGCCGAGCTCCAGTGGTGTGTAGACCACATCGTGTGTTTTATAAGTTTAAAATTATTATTATGGAAAAGTCAAGACGCGGAACCAAACCAAGCCGAGCTGTGCTGTGCCTTGCCCAAACAAGTGATTTTAAAAGTGAGTGCGGCTTCCTAAACAACAACATTCATTCCAAAACTCTACTGCTTCTAACGCCAACCTCCGGCGACAATTTTTTTTACAATTTTTACATTCGTATTATTCCTCCCTGCATAGACTAGTTCTGGTCCCCGTAGGCCCGATCAGGTTCGTTAGTCTAGCATTTTGATTAAGGTTTGTTAATTTTTTGTCTTAATTCTATTCCACTCTTTTTGATAGGCATCTAGCGCCAGGGCTATCGCTTTTGTTTTGTATTTAGTGTCCTACAAAGTTGTCCTGTCACTTTTAACTATGGCCGAGAAAGCACTCAAACTAAACTTGAAAAAAATTAGCCATCTCGATGTACGTAAACAACGAGAATTCCGTAAGCTTCAACGCTCTTTGACCTAACTAAGAAAATACCAGGAAACGCAGCCAAAGTAACAACCTTCAAAGTGAGATTTGAACACATCGATAACATTTCCGAAGAATTCACCAAAATCCACGCAGAAATCGTTGAAACTCAATTACTTCTTGATTCTGAGACTGTTGTGACTCGAAAGTCTTAGAATCATTCGACGATATTTATTATGAGGTAAGGCATTTGCAGAGTCACTTAAGACTACGGAAACTGCAACAACAGCTAGGATGCCAGGCCACACCCCTCGTTTTACCCAAATAAATATTCCTACTTTTGATGGCAGCTATCAACATTGGGTGTCATTTTACGATACTTATCGCTGCTTAATCCATGACATGAGTCACTTACAAACATAGAGCGATTCCAATACCTTATCACGTTAGTAAGCGGACCGGCTACAAGCATTGTATGAGTCTGCGTATTACAGATGCTAATTACGTAATTGTTTTGGCAAGCTCAAATAGAGAAATACCACAACAAACGAGCCCCTTGCCACTAAATATCTAGACAAAATGTTTGAGTTTAAAGCACTCACGTCTGAGTCTTTATCGGGACTAAATTCTTTCCTAGAAAATTTTTTCAAGAGTGCGTCGTAGCCCTTCGTCACCTAAACATTCTTGACTTAGGTGATTTTGTATTATTATACATAGCATTACAAAACTGGACCGACCAACTGGGAAAGATGTTTGAAATGAAATTAAAAATTTGGGACGGACATGCCAAGTTATGACAGTTTATTCAACGTCATGTTAAAGCCCTTGAACTATCTAGCATTGATAAGACTTCCTATTTAAGTCTCCCTCTGTGAAGCCTACGCAATCTAGCCGGCCATCACATTCATTTGATAATAAAGTTGTTCACGGTCGTTCATTCGTGGTGGCTGTTCAACCCACTACCAAGTCTTGCCCGTGCTGCAAGAAACAACATTCTATCTATAAATGTCCTGAGTTTTTAGCCTTGTCCTAGTCGACCCACGATCGAGTGCGATCTTTACGTTTATTTTTCAATTGCTTAAAAAAACACGCACATGATAACGCAATGTCCTTCAAACACGTCGTGTTTACAATGCAACTATCGTCATAACACGCAAACTGCATTCTAGTAGCCAAACACAACATGACCCAAATGTTGTATCCACCTTCAATTCTGACCAGGGAGGTCATCAACCTCGACGAGGACATCGTGCCATGCCCTCGCCACTCCGGAAAGCCTTCCACCCCTGTGTTGTTAGGTACAGCTGTTGTTCACTGCAAGGACAATTTTGGTTCATACCAACTGGTAAGAGTTCTAATTGATTTCAGGAGCTCAGTCGTCGTTCATCACCTCGAGTTGTGCAAAACGTCTTGGGCTGCCTGTTTCTCGCTCACCTAGTAACATTGCTGGTCTAAGTCAGACATGTGTCCAAAACCACGGGAGTTGTCATTTTGTAAAATCAAGCCTAGAGATTCGGATCATCCTAGGTTGAGGGACAGATGCTATCGTTTTGTCTACCATTACCTCGAACATGCCTGTTATTCACGTTCCTCTTTTTTTTCTGCGCCCAATTTAAACATTTAATTTTGGCTGATCCAAAATTCAATCTTCCGACCTATTGATTTTCTTCTTGGTGCTGACTTATATCCGGAGGTTTTCATTGGTCCCAAGGTTAGTGGGTATCCTTCAGCCCTTCTTAGTATTTACGGCTGGGTCATCATGGGTAGGATGGACTCCCCCATCGAGATCGCCTTCCAAACTGTCACCACGTTGCTAGCCTCAGTTGATTCTTCACTTGAGTTCAACATGAGGAGGTTGTGGGAAGTTGAAGAACCTCCAAAACCAAGAAAAGCCGTTGACCCTGCTGACATTTATTGTGAAAGTTGTTTACAAATGTCATTATCGTGATAAAAACTGGACGGTATGTGGTTCCCCTTGCCTTTTAAAAGAAAGATGCACCTACACTAGGCGATTCCTATCCACGGGCACTCTCTCGCTCCAGCAACTTGAACGTCGTCTTACTCGCCCAACCTGAACTTCAAAAACCTTATGCAGAGTTCATGCGGGAGTATGAAGATCTGGCCACATGGAAAGGTGTCCTCTTCTCTAATTCGTCGCAGTTTGTTATTCCTCATCATCCCGTTCTCAAGTTGTCAAGTTCTACTACTAAGCTACGTGTTGTATTTGACGAATCTGCTAAAGCTTCATGCAACAGATCGCTCAACGATATCCTCCATACAGGACCAAAGCTTAAAGCCGATATAACAGATGTTATTCTCAAATTCCGAATGCACCCGGGTTGTTTCTCGGCTGACATTTGCAAGATGTATGGGCAAATCTTTGTTTTTACCAGAGCACAGGCTGTTCCAAACATATTTTATGGAGGAGTTCATCTGACTCCCTCATAAAACGTTTCGAATTGAAAACCGTTACCTACGGAGTCTCATCTGCCCCTTGGTTGGCTATAAGAACACTTCATCACTAGCTCGAGATGAAGGTGCAAAGTATCCGGATGCAGCAAAAATCCTTCAAGAGGACATCTATGTTGATGATTTATTGACTGGAGCAGATTCAAATTTAAGAGGCGCTCTTGCTTAAAATCAAATTATTGATCTCCTCAAGCCAGGCGGTTTCCAACTGCGGAAATGGAGCAGCAATGCCCGGAAATTCTTTATGATGTCCCACTGATAGACAGGGAGGTTTATCTTGCATTGGGCTTCTCCTGCGATTCAGTTGTGAAAATTCTAGCATCCACTGGGATGCACAGGCGGGCGCATTTTCATACAACGTTTCTATGAAAAATGACGTTCACACCAAACGAGCATTACTGTCCGTACTCGCACGCATCTATGATCCACTGGGTTGGGTCACACCAGCAGTCTTCACTGCCAAATGCATTATCCAAAAAATTGTGGTCCCTTGGGCTCGGTTGGGACGATCCTATACCTCAAGCGATTCACGACCAGTGGATGGTGTTTGCAAACCAACTCGACGAATTAGCAAAACTAAGAATCGAACGTTTCATATTTTCGTTTCCCCGAACGTAAAAGCCAACCTAGTTTGGATTCTGCGATGCTTCGGAACAAGGTTACTCTGCAGTGATCTACCTTCACAATGTGATTCCATTTCAACACTAATGTAAGCTTGCTAATGGGAAAATCAAAGGTAGCGCCATTGAAAAATCTTTCAATTCCTCGCCTGGAATTGTGCGGAGCCGTGCTCCTCTCAAAATTGTTGCAGTATGCATGCCCATACTCAGCATCAAGATAAATTGTATCGGTATCTATGCTTTCTGCGATTCGGCCACAGTCTTGGCGTGGGTTCGTACGCCCCCATTTAAGCTGAAACCATTCGTGTCTAACCCCTGTCGTCCAGATCCTTGAGGCAACCGAGCCGTCAATTTGGAATTATGTTTCAACACATCATAACCCAGCTGATGCGCCAGCAGAGGGGTAACTCCAAAACAGCTACTCACTCATCCCCTTTTGGTGGGGGGGGGTCCAATATGGTTTGTCGTCCCAACAAGAAAAATGGCCCATTGCAACTGTACCATGCCTACAGCCTTGCGACATTCCCCAAGTCAAACTTCATTCAAAATGTTGGTAACGACGAATGCACCCATTGCGTCCGATGTTTTGGAGAGATTCTCCACTCTGACTAACCTCCAACGCGTTACAGCTTTGGGGTTTAAGAAATTTTCAAGGAACGCACAATCATCAGTGAGTTTTTCGTTTGCACGGAAAGTTTTACGCCAAACCGAGCTAAAGCAAAGCTTTCCAACTATGGATTAAACAAGTTCAGCAAGAAACATTTCGGCAAAGATTTCCAGTTGTTAGCAAAGATTACCGTGCTCTCCTTCTTTGCAGCGATTAATCCCTTCATCGACTCATCAGGTTTGATTCGAGTAGGAGGTCGACTGCGGAATGCATCTTTTCCCTACAAATCCCGGGATCCCTTGCTGCCCGCCGTGGAAGAACCATTTGACAAACCTCATAATCGACCATTACCATCGCTCATACCTGCATATCGGACCCCGAGCTTTGCAAAGTGTGTTACAACGCCATTCTGGGTACTTGCAGCTCGCCGAGTTATTCGCTCAAGACTATCAAGTGTGTCATATGCCACAAAATGAGGGCCTCCCACTCCCAGCCTCTTATGGGAGATCTTCCAGCTTTGAGAGTGGAACAAGGACGTCCATTTTTGAACCAGGGAGTTGATTTTGCTGGCCCATTTGGCATTAAGAGAGTAAGAGAAGGAATGCTAAGATATCCAAGGCCTACATGTGTCTCTTTGTTTGCATGGCAACGAAGGCAGTGCATTAAGAAGTTGTTTTCGACTTATCAACTCCTGCTTTTCTTGCTGCTCTGGACCCATTTGTCGCTAGACGTGGGTTATGCACTGCCATATACTCGGACTGCGGCACTAACTTTGTCGGAGCCAACAGATATTTGCTGGGAATACTAAAAATCTGCATGACGAATCAAAACAGATCCTAACGCAACTGCTGCTAGAGGCATCCTTGGCACTTCAACCACCCTTCCGCGCCTCACTTTGGTGGGTTATGGGAGGCTGGGGGTACGCTCAGTGAAGTATCACTTGCGCCGTGTAGTAGGTGAACAAGCTTTTACGTTCGAAGAGCTCACAACTTTGCTTAGCAAAATAGAAGCTATTCTAAATTCGAGGGCCCCTTTTTTGATCTGTCACCGGATGCCAATGAGTTCGATACGCTGACTCCGGGGCATTTCTTATCGGAGCTCCACTAGTTTCGCATCCCGAAGAGATTGTTGATGATATTCCATTGAATAGACTGTCTCGTTGGCAACTGATCCAGAAGGGTCCCAACAATTTGGAAAATGGAAGACAGAATATCTGCATACTCTGCAACAACGTCAGAAATGGTCCTTGCCCAATTTGAAACCTAACGATCTCGTCATCATCAATGACGGGAAAAATTCCACCATTAAAAGGGAAACTGGGGAGAGTAATCGAGGTCCATCCTGGATGGGACAAGTGGTACGAGTCGCCCCCGTTTGCACATCTCAAGGAACATTTTCCTCGCCCGGGTAGTGAAGCTATGCCCAAATACGCCGTGGGTTTAAAACCCGCCCCTTAATTTTTTTATTTTTTTATATTTCGAAATAGATTTACCTTGGTTAGAAATTTTATCTTTCTTCCATTTTTTTTTTTGGGAGTTAGAAACCCACTTTGGTTTGGGTGGGGGGTATGTTTGGGATTAGAATTTTAAATTTTTTTTCCCTCCCCCCCCTATCCTTACGCCCCCTGCATATAAACTGTAATAAAAACCACCCGAAAAAATACGTCATTAATACATGTGTTTATTTCAAGTTCGCTTCATTCCCCCTAGGGCGGGCGCCCCTTTTCACTGCCGAGCTACAGTGGTGGTAGACCAATCGGTTTTTAAAAGTTTAAAATTTTATTATTAGTGGAAAAGTCAAGACGTGGGAACCAAAAACCGACGGCTGTGCTTGCCCAACAAGTGATTTAAGGTGAGTCGGCTTCCAAACAACAACATTCATTCCAAAAACCTACTGTTCTAACCCCAACCCTCCGGCGACAATTTATTTTAAAATTTTACATTCGTATTATGTCTCCCGGGAAGACATAGTTTGGTCTCCGTAGGCCCGATGGGTTTCGTAGTCTAGCATTTTTTTTTAAGGTTTTTTAAATTTTTTTGTCTTAATTTATTCCACTCTTTTTGATGGGCTTTTCTAGCGCCGGGGCTTCGCTTTTGTTTTTTTTTAGGTCCTACGTAAGTTGCCCTGTCATTTTTAATATGGCCGAAAAAGCATAAAAACAAAAAATTAAAAATAAATTAGCAGTTCGATGTACGTAAACAAGAAATTTCCGAAAGCTTCAAACGTCTTTTGACCTAACAAGAAAATACCAGGAAACGCAGCCAAATAAAAACCTTTCAAAGTGGATTTAAACACATCGATAACATTTCAGAATTCACCAAAACCAGCAGAAATCGTTAAAAACTCAATTTATTTGATTTGAGACGTTTTGACTCGAAAGTCTTGAATTTTGGCGAATTTTATTATGAGGAAAAGGGCATTTTTTGCAGAGTCATTTAAACTAGGGGAAACTGCAACAACAGTGGGATGCCAGGCACCCCCCCTCGTTTCCCCAAAAATAAATTTTCCCTACTTTTGATGGCAGCATAAACATTGGGTGTCATTTTACGATATTTAGGGCTGCTAATCCAGGACAATGAGTCACTTACGAAATAGAGCGTTCCCAAAATACCTTACCCTTTTAGTAAGGGGACCGGCTACAAGCATTGTATGAGTCTGCGTATTACAGATGTAATTACGTAATTGTTTGGCAAGCTTAATAGAGAAATACCACAACAAACGAGTCCTTCCACAAAATATTAGAAAAAATTTTGATTTTAAAGCACTCACGTCTGAGTCTTTATGGGGACTAAATTTCATTTCTAAACTTTTCAAGAGGCTCGTCCCCCTTTCGTCCCCAAAACTTTTCTTGACTTAGGTATTTTGTATTTTTATACATAGCATTACCAATTTGGCCCGACCAACTCGGAAGATTTTTAAAAATGAAATTTGAAATTGAGGAAACCAATTATGACATTTTGATAAAGTTTATTCAAGGTCATGTTAAAGTCCTTGAACTTCTAACATTGACAAGACTTCTAAAAGTCTCCCTCTGTGAACCCCTACGCAACTACCGGCCACACTTTCTTTTGATAAAAAAGTTGTTCAGGGTCGTTCATTCGTGGGGGCTTTTCAACCCACTACCAAATTTTGCCCGTGCTGCAAGCAAAAAACATTCTACATAAATGTCCGATTTTTTAGCTCTTGATCCAGTCGACGCCACGATCGAGTGCGATCTTTACGTTTTTTTTTCAATTTGTTAAAAAAAACACGCACTGATAAACCAATTCCTTAAAAAACCGTGTTTTTTACAAGCAACTATCGTCAAAAACCCCCCTCTGCATTCAGACCCAAAAACACAAATGCCCCAAATGTTGTTACCTTAAGTTCGCACAGGGAGGCATAAAACCTCGACGAGGACATCGTGCCATGCCCGCCACTCGGTGCCTCCACCCCTGGTTGTTAGGTACAGTGTTGTTCACGCGGAAAAAATTTTGGTTCATCCCAACGGTAAATTTTCAAATTTGATTCGGAGCTCAGTCGTTCGTTCACCTCGAGTTGTGCTAAACTTTGGGCGCCTTTTTCCGCTCCCTAGTAACATTGCGGGGCCCAAGTAACAGTGTCCAAAACCCAGGGGAGTTGTCTTGTACAATCAACCCTAGAGATTCGGACACCTAGGTTGATGACAGATGCATCTTTTTGTCTCCCTTACCTCGAAATGCCTGTTATTCACGTTCCCTTTCTTTCGCCCCCAATTTAAACTTTTAAATTTTTGGCTGATCCACAATTCAATCTTCCCGGACCTATTGATTTTCTTTTTGGTGCTGACTTTATCCGGGGGTTTTCATTGGCCCCAAAGGGTTTAGTGGGATCCTTCACCCCTTTTTAGTTTTTACGGCTGGGTCATTGGGTAGGATGGACTCCCATCGAGATCGCCTTCCCTGTCACCACGTTGCTCCCCTCATTTGATTCTTCATTGGGTTTTCAACATGGGGGGTGTGGGAATTAAGAACTCCAAAACCCAAGATACCCGTTGCCCCCGCTACTTTTTTGTAAAAAGTTTTTTACTAAATGTCATTATCGTAAACAGGGGGTATGGGGTTCCCCTTGCCGTTTAAAGAAGATCACTAAAAGGGCGATTCCTATCCACGGGCACTCTCTCGTTTCCCAGAACTTGAACGTCGTTTTTACTCGAAAACCCTGAACTTCAAAAAACCTTAGCAGAGTTCATGGGGGAGTATAAAGATCGGGCACATGGAAGAGGTGCCTCTTCTTCAATTCGTCCGCAGTTTGTTTTTTCCCTCATATCCCGTTCTAAATTTTGAAAGTTCTACTACTAAGCTAGTGTGATTTGACGAATCTGTAAAGCTTATGAACGATCGCCAACGAATCCCCCATACAGGACCAAAGCTTAAAGCGAATAACAGATGTTTTTCTAAAATTCCAAATGCACCGGTTGTATTCTCGGTAAATTTTTGCAAGAGTATGGCAAATCTTTGTTTTACAGAGCACAGGCTTTTCAAAATTTTTTATGGAGGAGTTCATCTGACTCCCTCATAAAGCGTTTCGAATTAAAAACCGCCCTACGGAGTCTCATCTCCCCCTTGGGTTTGGCAATAAGAACACTTCATCGCTGCTCGAGATGAAGGTGCAAAGTACCCGGGATGCAGCAAAGATCCTTCAAGAGGACATCTATTTTGATGATTTTGACTGGAGCAGTTCAATTGAAGAGGGCTCTTGCTTAAAAATCAATTATTGATCTCCTAAAGCCAGGCGGTTTCCAACCCGGAAATGGAGCAGAAAACCCCCGGAAAATTTTCTTGATGATGTCCCACTGATAGAAGGGGGGTTTATCTTGCATTGATTCTCCTGACGATTCATTTTGTAAAAATTTTTTAGGCATCCACTGGGATGCACAGGGGGACGCATTTTCATACAACGTTTCTTTTAAAAAATGACGTTCACCCCAAAACGAGCATTACTGCCGTACTGCACGAAAACTATGATCCACGGGGTTGGGTCCACCACATCTTCACTCCCAAAAAAGCTTTATCCAAAAATTGGGGCCCCTTGGGCTCTTTTGGGACGACTATACCTAAAGCGTTCACGACGTGGGTTTTTGAAACCAACTCGACGAATTAGAAAAAACTAAATCAAACGTTTATTTTTTTCGTCCACAAACGTAAAACCCAATAGTTGGATTCGCGTGTTGGGAACAAGGTACTCTGCAGTGTCACCTTCACACATGTGTTCTCTTTTCAAATAATGTAAGCTTGCTAAGGGGGAAAATAAAAAGGAGCGCCATTGAAAACTTTTTCAATTCCCGCCTGGAATTGGGGGGAGCCGTGCTCCCCCCAAAAATTGTTCAGTATCCAGCCCATATCAGCACAAGAAAAATTGAAAATTATCTATGCTTTCTGCGATTGGGCCCACAGTTTGGGGGGGTTGACGCCCCCATTTAACTGAAACCATTCGTGTCTAACCGTGTCGCCCAGACCCCTTGAGGCAACGAGCCTAAATTTTGGGAATTATGTTTCAACAATCAAACCCAGTGATGCGCCAGCAGAGGGCAAAACCCCAAAAAACAACTCACTCACCCCTTGGGGGGGGGGGGTCCAATAGGGTTTGTCGTCCCAACAAGAAGAATGGCCCATTGCAACTGTACCATGCCTACACCCTTGCGACATTCCCGAAGTCAAAACTTCATTAACATGTTGGAAACGACGAATGCACCCTTTTGCGCCCGATGTTTTGGAGAGATTCTCCATCGACAAAACCCCCAACGCTTTACAGCTTGGTGTTTAAGATTTGCAAGGAACGCACAATCATCAGTGAGTTTCTTTTGCACGGAACGTTGACGAAAACCCGAGTACGAAAAGTTTTCCAAATTGGTTTAAAAACAAGTTCGCAAGATCTTTTCGGCAAAGATTTCCAGTTGTTACCCAAAGAAGTTCCCGTGCTCTCCTTCTTTTCAGCGATTAAATCCCTTCATCGACTATAGGTTTGATTCGGTAGGAGGTCACTGCGGAAGCATCTTTTCCCCACAAATCCCGGGTCCTTTCTGCTGCCGTGGAAAAAACCCTTTTACAAAAACCATAATCGACCCTTTCCATCGTCATCCGCATATCGGACCAGAGCTTTGCAAAAGGGGTTTTCAACGCCACTTCTGGGACTTGCAGCTCGCCGATTATTCGCCAAGACTACAAAAATTTTCAATGCCACAAAAAGAGGGCCCCCCCCTCCACCTTTAGGGGATTTCCAGCTTTTGAAGGGAACAAAGGGCGCCATTTTTTTAACCCGGGAGTTGATTTTTCTGGCCCCCTTTGGCATTAAAGAGAGTAAGAGAAGGAATGCTAAGAATCCAAGGCCTACATGTGTCTCTTTTTTTGCATGGGAACGAAGGCAGTGTTAAAAAAGTTGTTTCTGATTATCAAAACCTGCTTTCTTGTGCTCTGGGCCGATTTTCGCTAGAGTGGGTTAGCACTGCCATATACTCGGACGGGCACTAAATTTGCGGAGCCAAAAGATTTTGCTGGAATATCTAAAAATTGCAGACGAATCAAAACAGATCACAACGCAACTGCTGCTAGAGGCACCTATGGCACTTCAACCACCCTTCCGCGCCTCACTTTTTGGGGGGTTATGGGAGGTGGAGTACGCTCAGTGAAGTTCATGCCCGTGTAGTAGGGGAACAAGTCTTACGTTCGAAAAGCTCCAACTTTGCTTAGCAAATAAAGCTATTCTAATTTGAGGCCCCCGTTGATCTGACCGGAGCCAATGAGTTCGAACGCTGACTCCGGGTCATTTTTTATCGGAGCTCCCCTAGTTTCGCATCCCGAAGAGATTGTTTATGATATTCCATTTAATAGACGTTCGTTGGCAACGATCCAGAAGGCGTCCCAACAATTTTGGAAAAAATGGAAGAAGAATATCTGCATACTCTGCAAAAAACGTCAGAAAGGTCCTTGCCCAATTTGAAACCTAAGATCTCGTCATCATCAAAGACGGAAAATCTCCACCTGAAATGGAAACTAGGGAGAGTAATCGAGGGCCATCCTGGACGGACCAAGTGGTCGAGTGCCACCGTTTCAATCTCAAGGAACAGTTTCCCCGACCGTAGTGAAGCTAGTCCCCTACCAGCCGTAGAGTTAACCCCGCCCCCTTTAGACTTTTTTTTTTTTATATTTTCGAAAAAGACTTACCTTTGGGTTAAAAACTTATCTTTCTTCCATTTTTTTTTTTGGGGTTTGAAACCTCACTTTGGGTTTTGGGGGGGGGTATGTTTTGGATTAGAATTTTTTAATCTTTTTTCCCTCCCTCCCTATCCTTACGCCGCAGCATATAAACTTAAAACAAACCAGTCCCACAACTACTCATTAAAATCATGTGATTAGTTCAAGTTCGCGCTTCGCCCCGGGAGGCGCCCCATTCACTCGACTACGTGGTGTGTAGACAAAAACGTGTTATAAGTTTAAAAATTTTTATTGGGAAAGTCAAGAGTCGAACCACCAAGCCGAGCTGGCGTGCCCTTACCAACAAATGACTTTAAGGTGAGTGCGGTTCCTAAAAAACAACATTCATTCCAACTCTACTGCTTCTAACGCCCAACTCCCGGGGACAATTTATTTTACAATTTTTAAATTTGTATTAGTTCCCCATAGACATAGTTTGTCCTCCGTAGGCCCGATAGGTTCGTTAGTCTAGCATTTTGTTAAGGTTTTTTAATTTTTTGTTTAATTCTATTCCCCTCTTTTTGTAGGCGATCCGCCCGGGTATCGCTTTTTTTTTGTATTTAGTGTCCTACGTAAATTGTCCTGTCACTTTTTTCTATGGGGGAGAAAGCCTCAAAACTAAACTTGAAAAAAAATTTGCCCCGTCTCGATGTAGTAAACAACGAGAATTCCCTAAACTTCAAACGCTTTGACCCAACTAAGAAAAAACCCGGAAACGCAGCCAAGAACACCTTTAAAATAGATTTGAAAACATGATACATTTCCGAAGAATTCCCAAAAAACACGCAGAAATTTTGAAAATCAATTACTTCTTGATTTTGAGACGTTTTTACTCGAAATTTAGAACTTCGACGATATTTATTATGGGAAAGGCATTTTCAGAGCACTTAAGATCAAACGCAACAAAAGCTAGGGGTGCCAGGGACCCCCCGTTTACCCAAATAAATATTCCCAGTTTTTGGCAGCTTCAAAATTGGGTGTCATTTACGATACTTATCGCTGCTTAATCCTGAAATGAGTCACTTACGAACATAGAGCGATTCCCCAAAACCTTATCAGTTAGTAAGGGACCGGCTACAAGCATTTTATGAGTCTGCGTATTACAGATGCTAATACGTAATTGTTTTGGGAAGCTCTAAAAGAGAAATACCACAACAAAAGAGTCCTTGCCACTAATATCTAGACAAAATGTTTGAGTTTAAAGCACTCACGTCGAGTCTTTTTCGGGACTAAATTTATTTCTAGAAACTTTTCAAGAGTGCGTCGTAGCCCTTCGTCACCAAAAAATTCTTGACTTAGGTGATTTTTTTATTATTATCATAGCATTACACAACTTTGGGCCGACCAACTCGGAAGATGTTTGAAAAGCAAATTTAAATTGACGGACTACCAAGTTTTGACAGTTTGATGAATTTTATTTAAGGGCTGTTTAAAATCCCTTTAACATCTAACATTGACAAAACTTCCCATAAGTCTCCCTCGTGAAAACCTACGCAAACTAGCCCGGCCCTCACATTCATTTGATAATAAAAATTGTTCACGGTGTTTATTCGGGCGGCTGTTCAACCCACTACCAAATCTTTCCCCCTGCTGCAAGCAACAACTTCTATCTATAAATGTCGAGTTTTTAGCTCTTATCCTGCGACGCCACGCGGGGTGCGATCTTACGTTTAGTTTTAATTGCTTTAAAAAAAAAACGCACTGATAACGCAATGTCCTTCAAACACGGTGTTTTCAATGCAACATCGTCATAACACGCTACGCTTCTAGTAGCCCAAAAACAACAACCCAAAAGTTGTATCACCTTCAAGTTCTGACACAGGGGGGTCACAACCCCACGAGGACTCGGCCCTGCCCCCGCCACCGGGAGCCTCCACCCCTGTGTTTTTAGGTACGTGTTGTTCACTGCAAAAGGACAAATTTTTGGGTTTATACCCAAAGGTAAGATTCTAATTGATTTAGGAGTCAGTGTCGTTTATCACCCCGGTTGTTAAAAGTCTTTGGGGTCCTGTTTCTCGTCACCTAGAAAAATTGCTGGTCTAAGTCAGCATGTGTTCCAAACCACGGGGGTTGTCAGTTGTACAATCAAGCCCAGAGATTTGGATCACCTAGGTTGATGACAGATGCTTTGTTTTGTCTACCATTACCGAAAAGCCTGTTTTTTCACGTTCCTCTTCTTTTGCGCCCAATTTTAAAAAAATTTAATTTTGGCTGATCCCCTTCAATCTTCCGGGCCTTTGATTTTTTTTTGGTGCGACTTTTATCCGGGGTTTCATGGTCCCAAGGTTGTGGGTTTCCCTTTAGCCCCCTTTTTAGTATTTACGGGTGGGTCATAGGGGAGGGTGGACTCTCCATCGGATCGCCTCCATGTCAAACCCCGTTTCAGCCCCATTTTTTCTTCACTTTAGTTCAACTGGGAGGTTTTGGGAAGTTTTAAGAAAACCCCCACAAGCCAAGATAGCCGTTTACCCTGCTGCATTTTTTGAAGAGTTGTTACTAAAACATTATGTGATAAACTGGACGGTATGTGGTTTTCCCTTTCCCTTTAAAGAAAATGCACCTACACTAGGCGATTCCCTTCCCCGGGCACTCTCTCGCTTTCCCGCAACTTGAAAGTCGTCTTACTCGACAACCGAACTTTAGAAAACCTTTTCAGAGTTCATGCGGGAGATGAAGATCTGGGCACTGGAAAGGGGTCCTCTTTTCTAATTCGTCGCAGTTTGTTATTCCCCATCATCCGTTCTAAAATTGTCAAGTTCTATACTAAGCTACGGTTGTATTTTACGAACGCTAAAGCTTCATGCAACAGATCGCTCAAAAGATATCCCCCATACGGACCCAAAACTTAAAGCCGATATACAGAGTTATTCTCAAATTCCGAATGCACCCGGTGTATTCTCGGCTGCATTTGCAAGATGTATCGGCAAACTTGTTTTACCAGAGCCCAAGCTGTTCCAACTATTTTTTTTTGGGGAGTTCATGACCCCTCATAAAGCGTTTGAATTGAAAACCCCTTACCCACGGAGTCTCATTGCCCCTTGGGGTTTGGGTATAAGAAACTTCATCAGCTAGCTCGAGAGAAGGTGCAAAGTATCCCGGGTGCAGAAAGATCCTTCAGGGAAATCTATTTGATGATTTTTTGACGGAGAGATCAATTTAAGAGCGTCTTGCTTAAAAATCAACTTATTGATCTCCTCAAACCAGGCGGTTTTCCAAATGCGGAAATGGGCAGACTGCCCGGAAATTTTTGATGTGTCCCACTGATAGACAGGGAGGTTTATCTTGCATTGAATTCTCCTGACGATTCAGTTTTGAAAAAACTAGGCATCCCTGGGATGCACGGGGGAGCATTTTCTAAACGTTTTTATGAAAAAAGACGTTCACCCAAACGAGCATTACGTCCGTACTCGCACGCATCTATGATCCACTGGGTTGGGTCACACCACAGTCCCCTTTATGCCAAAGCATTATCCAAAATTGTGGTCCCTTTGGGGTCGGTGGGACGATCCTATACCTCAAGCATTTACGACCAGTGGAGGGTTTGCAAACCAACTCGAAATTTGCAAAAAAAGATCGAACGTTTCATATTTTCGTCCACGAACCGTTTAAAAAAAAAGTGGTTTTTCAAAAAATTTAAAAAATACCAAAATTTTAAAAATTATTTAAAACAAAAC
>JAMZAV010010961.1:0-20768 GCA_024449915.1 Sweltsa coloradensis | reverse complement strand
ACCCCCATAAAAATCCTTTAGTGCCCCTTTCACCCCCCCCCCCCCCCCCCTTAGTTCCGCCACTTCCAACAAGTACCGGTCTACCTGTTCCCCTTTTCGCGCCTTTCACTCTACCCACCGCCCAAACCACCCCCTCTTGTTTTTGTTAACGTGTATTTGAATTAGTGTAAAATAATTGCGAGGTTTTTAATACAATAAACACATTTTCTCTCTCTCTCTCTCTCTCTCTCTCGCTTGTTGCGGCGGTAATCGGGTTGTCTACGGCAGCGGCGCCCCGCGGCGCCCCCCCCCCCCCCCCCGGGGGCGACGGCCCATTGACAGCCTGTTATAATCATCACGCGCGCTCAATGCAGGTGAAACATTCGAGAGGGGTTCCCCGGTACAGGGAGGAGGGGAGGGGAGGCGTTCAGTGTGGAGGGGCGGGAGGGGAAATCATGTGGATTTAGTTTAATTGTTAAAGTGAAAATTGTAACGAGTAAATAGATTTAATATAAAATATAAAATGTCAACAGTCAAAAGGGAAAATGGGATTTAAAATATAAAACAAAATGTCAAAAGTCAAAAAGGGAATTAAGGGAAGTGGTAGGGGGGGAAAGGTAAGTAAACGTAAAAGGTTAACCTTGGGTGAATTATAGCCGCACATTTCAAATGTAATGTCGCTAAAGATCGGCTCTCTCTTGAATACGAATGACCTTACGGTTGAAGCGCCCTAGTTCCTCACGTCGTCACGAACCAGACCTCAAACAAGGAGATTGCTGTGAACTAATGGAAATGACAGAAATATAATTTATACTTTATTCCGTGATTTTCAATTAATTAATTTAAAATTAAAATTTTACATTAAAAAATAATTTTATATTTAATTATATTAAATGTAGGTAACTAATGGTTTAAAGTAATAGTGAAAGTAAGTACAAAATGAAAGTAAAATATAAGAACATTAGAAATATTAAGATTATTGTGATTTTATGCAAAACTTATTGGAAATCGGAAAATTTTGAATAAGTAAATTCAATTTAATACAAATTTTATACATTGATACAAAGATGTTATTAATACAACATTAAAATTTATCTTCAAGAGAATTGCCTGGTAATCCTGAGGCAACGTTTTTATCTTTCTGCGCGAGCTGTATGTTTTCTGAATAGAGTATACCCGAGTACATAGTGAGTGTTTTTGATCGTCTGGGAAAGACTTAATGATCCGAGTAATAGGGTCTAATTAATATCCTAACATGGGTAGGGGGGGAAGGGGGGGGGGGGTAATCACGCCGAGCCGGGGGGTCAACACTTGAACCCCAGGCTGTGGTGAGGGGCGGGAGGGGATTAGAATAGAATGCGAAAGTTCTTTCCAGGGAGATACGGTGAGCAGTGTACGTAGGACTAGATGGTGGGAGGTGGAAGAACAGGCCACTCGCACTCGCACGCGATAACGCTCACGCTCATGCTGACTTAAACGAAAACAAAAACAAAATGAAAACAAAAAACGAAATCGAAAACGCAAACGCAAAACACAAAATACAATTACTTTATTTGTTTATGTAGAAACAGCATAAGTCTACAAACAACCATTCCGAGTAAAAACGAAAAAAAACTTATTTGTGAATTGTGATTGTAATAATTTTCTTAGAAAATAGATAAGACAATATGGATAGATCATGATACAAGAATAGTATTTGATCAAAGTTAATTTAAAACCAAATTAAATATATTTTTGATTGAAAATGAGTCGTGGACTTATGTTGTTTCTCCACAAGCGTATTTTTTTAAAAGCACAAATTCACTTTCATTTAACATGCTAGTTGTGGAATAATTGCAAATTATTGCAATTTCAGGGAAAACAAAGTAAAAAAACACGCTTAATGTAATAGAGAAACAACACAAGTTCCTGGACCTGTGTTGTGTCTCCACTTAATCATGGGTCCATATGTTCAGATTCAAATTTTGTGCCTAACTTATTTTCGTCAAAAGTGGACTATGCTGTGTGCATTAACAGGTTCAATAATTTGACTCAAGTTAAAAATACCAATCTATCCTAGTAGATAGGATACGACACTAATTATTTAGACATAATTATACTGAACTTATATTTTCACATTTACCTTTTGCTGGATTTATAATAATTTTAAACTTTAATTAGTCTTCAGCTAAAGTAGTCTATAATCAATCATGTCATTGACTAGAAAAATGATTCGTTCATCATCCATCAACAAACTAATATTTCGTTTTACTTTGTTGAATACATTTTTTTCATTCACGAATTCTGTTTTATATGCGTTGAATAATTAACTAATATAACGATTTAACTTATTAATATGAATCGTTTTGTGCAGTCATTAATATATAGTCATGTCCAATAATGTTAAAAAAAATAGGTTACACTATATTTTAGAAAACTATTGGGGCCTATACCTAAAACTTTTTTTTAGAAAAATCAAAATTCTTTATTTAAAACACTGCATAGTAGAACCAAATTTTTATAAAGCAATATTTTAAAGTATCTAGGTTTTTCATCACTATTATTTTGTTTTCAAAGTGACCTTAAAAAGAAAGCCACATCATGATAGTAGATATCGTGGAAGTCTGTCCCTGCCCGACATAGTCTTAACCCTCTCCTTCCACACGACGTAAGCCTCGCACCTCGTCTGACACACCGCCCCCTCCTCCTCCTCGGCCAGCATGAACCATAAAGCCACCGCCTTGCTCGTATAACATTTCACAGCTCTGCCGCCACGCCGCGCCACCTCCGGCGAAACTCAATTTAAATCACGCTCTGCGTTGTCACCTCTCTGCGGGCAACAGCGGGCTAAGTCTCGCGCGTACTAGAGAGAGAGGGGACAGTCTTGAGCGCAGATGTCGTATTGTCCAGGGTATTCAACATCAGCTGGGGATAATACGGTTTTTGCTTCACTCGTTGCAATAATATAGTGATCTGGTAACAACTGGTGGTGATCGTCTTAATGATAGCTGCTCTTATTTCAACAAGGACGAATTATCTTACTAACTTCTGGATTCAAACTAAGATGTGTCTCATTCACTCTTAATTCACATTTTATTTTATTTATTCATCCACTAAATCACTATATCAGGCCTATTAATCATGAAGTACATTTTTTAAGAACTGCAATGATCCTTTGTAAACTTATTTTCAAATCAATCCAACGTGTATTGTATTTCCTTATGTGTCTGAGTGTACTTTGTAATTGATTGTATTATTGTATTACTGTACTATATTTAGTTATTTCGAAGAAGTTCAAATGACCTCCATCTATGATCTTATACTAATGTTATTTTATTACATTACTGTGGCCCACTGATAAGCCTTCGGGCTTAGTAAGATAAGGCATGCTATGTATGCACTCATGTTTTGCCACATAATAATTAAATTTTAAAAAATCACTATTTTATTATTTTGAAAAAATCACTATGTTAAAAATGAGTTATTTATTCGTTATTATATTGTGTTGATTTATATATTTTTTTAAAATTTAATTTTATATTATATTTTTGTATCTTTGTATATTTTATGTTTTCTTTCTTGTCTTTTAATTTATATTTTTTAATTATTAGTTGCATTGTTAGGGAATTATAGCAATTGTAATGAAAGTATGCCCGACTGGCAAAATAAAGCATACAACAAAATAAAAAAACATTTATAAATTGAAGAAAATTAAATTAAAATAATAAAAATAAATAAAAATGTACAAATAATTACTATTTTAACACAATTAAAATAACTCATTATGAAGTGAGCTCAGATATAATAAAATTGTGTTGATAATTCAATAAAAAACATAAACAAATAAACAATAAACAATAATACATTGTAATAAAATTTTGTTAAGATTATGATTTTATTTGCACGAGAATGTGGAAATCGGAATATTTCATACTGCTCCTAAGAGTGAATAATTTAATATTAAAACTTTACAGTTAGTAGTTGTAAATTAATTAATACAAAAGCACAGTTTAAAAACGGTTCATGTAGATTACGTCATTGCAATAATCATAGTTCACTTTGAAATGATCCACACAAAATAAATAAAATACAATCATGTGCTTGGTATTCATATTATTTCCAGTCGATTGAGGTGCGCGCTAAACCGGCCCAAGTCCCTTGACGAGTTTCAAGATCTGGACATTCTTGCACGGAGCCCTTGGTCTTCTAACATCACGAATACTTTGACAACAAAGAACAACATAAAAATATGAATAGAACGACTTTTCAATGGAAACAACGATATGGAATTGATTTGAAATGTGAAGGACATATTTGTGTGTTTATTTACTTCCTCCGGGCACAGATTTGAGTTTGACGGCAGAATAAAGAAAGATGGCGGACATACGGAAGTGACGTTGCATTAAAGTTGCCTTTTGGCGTCAGTATTTTATTTATGTTCAAATTCTCCTATATACTCAATGCAAAGACTAGGGCAATAGTAGTAGTTATTGGATGAGCGAAGCAAAGACTTCAATTTCACTGACCACTAAAAATTAAGCTCGGGTGTTCTTTTGTTTGTTTGTTTGAATTACCTTCAATGCGTTTAAAAAGACCTTGCAATAGTAAAGCGATTCCACGCAAACTAAAAACTTAGCAAAAAAGCTCATCCATCAACGTGACTAAAAAAACCGTTCGCGAAGTGGCCTAGTTAGGGTTTAAAGGCACACAAACTAGGGCTATACAACCATCCGTGGATTAGCGAAGGACGTTTAACCGGTTCCCACTCGAACACCAAAGTTAAGCAAACTCGGGCGTGGTCATGGGTAGAGTGGGTGACCGCTCTACCCTGAAACTCACGTATACCGCTGGTTAGAGCAGATGGAGGGTTCGAGAGCTAGTGTAACGGCTTCGTTCTCCTCGACGTCTGCTCGGCAGTCCGGGTTAGTGGAGGAACCTATATGACGGTCATAGTTACACCGTATTTCCAGATGGGACATGAGCCGTTGGTCCCCTTGGCACTTTTCGAAAGGAGTAGGCTACGTGCCGGTACCGGGTTTCCCCTCCACCCGTCTGTTCGTACTTCATCACACACACACACCTTATAAGCACATAATAAATTTAAAGTAGTTCTGTATCGGCCTTGTTGATTCTGGCGTTGATCTGCGATTGAAACGCCAAATCGCCATCTTGAATAGGTCAATTTGCTACGTTTGCGCCTGTACGGACGTATTTGAGTCTGGGGACCTAGCTTCTATGGATGTTAAGGGGAGCAGGATGAAACTTATTGTCAAAGTTAATTTTTTGGGTTGAATAATATGTTATATTGTTATTCACAATTACATTTTTTTAAATTAATAAATATTTTTTGTATTTTATTTTATTGTTAGCAAAAACTCCAATCTGCTGAATTTAAAAAAATCAAATGTCTAAATTGAATAACCTTGTAAAATATGGTACCTGAATGTTATTACTGCACATGAAGTACACATTAAATATTATCTTTAACACCTGTTTACTCAAAACTATATTTTCTTAAACTACGGTACATATTAGTTAGGCAGTTTTGAAGCTAGAGCCTTGAAATTTTCAGGACTACTTTATTGAAATATGAGTATGAATACAATTTTGATAAATTCTCGTGATCAAATAGCGCATGCTTAGGTCTAAAAATTGCCCACTTATTTGACAATGTATATGTACAATACTATAGCTTCTTGGGTTAAACCGCGTCGAAATGATGAACCAGTGCGGAGACTGGTCGTCCACCTACGTCACCGTAAGGCATCCTGATGATGTCTGACGTAGATCAGACGAAACGTCGGTGGACGCCTAGTCTCCGCACTGGTTCATTATTTCGACGCGGTTTAACACAAGAATCTTGTACAAACAACGGTCCGCGAAAACCTGCAACAATCCACATATATTGTGTATATTTATAATATTTATCTGTCAAATGTCTAGAAAATACAAATTTAAAAACAATTAAAATCCCTCATACTGTTTCTTACTATTGGCTTAAGCAACCAAAAAAATCTAAATTTATGTCTCTAAGTTAAAAATTGTTCGATTAAATGGTACCGAAATCTGCAAATTTAACATGGTGAACATAGGCTGTTCCTGCTCCCCTTAAATATCATTGAGCCTCCCCCTCTGAGTGACGGAAGCGACACCAGAGCGCGCTGCGGGCGGCCGGGGGATGACGAGTAATTTGGACGCCTTCAGGACGCGCTGTCACTGACAGCCGGATGTAGAATACAGAGGGGGGGGGGGTCCACCGCCAGGGATCAAAACTAAAGCGTTTTTATTGTTTGCAATGTTCTTCAATTGAATCATTTCATTTTGTTGTCGCAGGAAAGACAGTGTTGGCTCGAGTGTCAAGCGCGGGACTCTCATTCGGGTTAAAACCCCGTCGAGACAGGCAATCCTGACTGAAGGATTTTTTACGAGGTTTTAATCAGTCGTTTACCTATCCGCAACATACCTAGTTAGTTAGACACTTGAAGAGGAGCATGAATTGCAATCATGGGCAGGTTTCCCATGAAAAAAATCTATTAAAAAAAATAAAAATATTGGTGCAGGGATATAAGTTTCTCGTGGTCCGAAGTAAAGTAGAAGTATCGTTTGGTAAAGAAGTGGTTTAAGTTAGTCAGATTGTCTTTGTTTTGAATATTGCTACAAAAGAAAAGTCTTGGAATAAACCTCCAGTCAGGATTCTGGTCTCGACAGGATTGAAACCAGTAGGGCCTACCTCCGATTCAAAAGTTCCGCCTTTTACGCTTGAGCAAAAACTGCCGGTAAAGTTTACTTGTTGACATAATCGTCGTGTTTATAACTTGTAATAGCAACTAATGTAAAGCATATGAAAATAAGGCTCAACAGATCAAAACGCAACAAACAATAAACATAAGCGAATGATTCTTCTTGAAACAAATCTTAAATAAATATATGAAAATAAGGGTCAACAGATCAAAACGCAATCAAAACAATGAACAGCATTAAGCGAATGTCCTTTGAAATCTCTAAAACAAATCTCTAAAAACATAAAAAAATTATCAGCACATCACGAGATTCTAGTCGCCAACTAAAACAATCGTCAAACCTTGTAATGAATCAGAGTGTTTGGTCTCGTTTTTAAAGCAACTCAAGAATCAAATTAAGGCAACAGTTCTAGAAAAGATCGCGAGACTTCTAGTATAGAACGTACACCCCCCTAGATATGGGACACGATTTTCTGCCAGTCGCAGGTTGACCTCTTTGCTTTGCTTCAGTTCAGACGAAGCTGCTCTGGTATTAGTTTATCCGAGATGTTGAATATCAAGCAGACGACGAACCACTCGTTGGCTCGTTGGTTTGTGTTAGAGGCTCTGCTTACAAACAGAATCATTATATAACTGGGGCGGATAATCTCATAAAGTAAACATTTAAATTTGATAAAAGCTTATTTAAACAGAATGTCGGATTAACTATTGGTCAAATATGCGATAATTTGAAATGTGAAGAACATGGCTAAAAGTTTCTGGATATTGCTTCTGAACACCTTTAACATTAACTTTAGCTACAAGGACAAATGGATTTCTGAAAATACAGTTGGTGTACGATTTTTTTTTCAACCGGTACAAATACGAGTTTTTTAAGTTTTGTATCGTCTGGCAAAAAAAATCGTAATCCAACTATTATTTCAGAAATCTATCTGTCCGTATAGCTGAAGTTGAAGCTAAAGAAGCTCAGAAACTATATCCAGAAAATCGATTCTCAAAATTCAATTAAGCTCCAGCCGTGCTGTTCACACTTTTGACGGAAAAAACGATATACAATGGCCGATTGTGAGGTTATGTCCAAAAAAAACAACTCTGTTTTATTAAAGGTTTTCTTTCATTCAGCCAACTTTCATAGACTTTTAAGGTGACTGTTGACCCTACCCTGATTAGGTTCAAATTTACCGCACGTTAAGTTAACGCGAGATTCCCTAAAACAATCTGTAAGGTGCGTTAACCGTCTCGACCGGCGTAGCAGATCGGCGCCTGTTTTATATTAGTTTGACCATGTTCTCGACTTCTTGAGAAGGCTGTGTGATTGCGATCACTCGGCCAATGAAAACGCTGGAATGAAGAGGAATAATTGACATTGTCGATAAAGTCAATATATATATCGACGAGTATATTTATTACTAAGGGAGTTCTCCCATTGATAAATAACTAATTCATTATCAAGTCGGACCGATATTCACAGATTTCTTATAGACAGCGTACACGTGGGCAGTAATAGAATTGCCCTAACGTGCAGTTGATTTTTTCCCCAAAAAATTCACAAAAGGGTAACCACATTGCAAATTTGTGAATTATGGGTCCGATTGGAAATCAATATTTTCTTGTGTATTAATACTAAGGGAGATATCCCATTGACAAATAACTAACTCATTGTCAAGTCGGACAGATATTGACAGATTTACGGAAGGTTATTTGACTTTGAGCCAGACCTTTGGGTGCGGTTTTCTACTTATTTATTAACCAAACCTGGAAGTGTCACTGTCAATCATCACCACTATACAGAGTACACGTGTGAGCAGTAATAGAATTAACCTGTCGTGCAGTTGATTTTTTTCCCCCAAAAAACAAAAAAATATTGTTCGTTTGTGTTTTATTTTTTAATTTTAATTTTAACTCAAAATATAGCTTTAATTCAAAATTTTAAATTTTACAACATTCCAGAAAATATGAATAGATACTAATAATCTTAGAAAAAATGCCGAAACTCAAATTGTTTGATAAAAATTACCAAATTTACACGGATTTAATTCGGGTCTAAAAGGGTTAATTAAAGTTTGAAACAAACGAATTCATATTAGATAGGTATATAAAAATTAATTTTTAACCAAAAGCAAAAGAGTGAGAAAAGAAAATCTTTACTAGTCGTTATCATGAAGAGTTTTTATTTAAATAGTAAATTTAAATATAAACGTGAGAAAATAAAATGTGCCACGATTGCTTGCGAAAACACAAAGCCGAATCAATATAATGTAAAGTGGAATTATCTTCAAGATAACGTTGTTTCATTCAATGCAGATTATGTACATACATTAATTTATAACTTAAAAAGGTGGGTGGGGGATGTAAAAATGTATTTTTTTTGTATTTTAAACATAAATTAAAAAAGTGCCCGTCTATAACACTACCATTTCAGCGACGTAGTTGCCTATTATAATTCCAAGGTAACATATTTGTATTTGTGTTTGTATATGTATATGTATCTGTATCTGTATCTGTATCTGTATCTGTATCTGTATCTGCATCTGCATCTGCATCTGCATCTGTATCTGTATCTGTATCTGTATCTGTATCTGTATCTGTATCTGTATCTGTATCTGTATCTGTATTATCTGTATCTGTATCTGTGTGCGTGTGCTCGGCTATGAATCACACGCAGTAACGCATGTATGGCTCGTAATAAACACAGCATCTGGCTTCTATTGCTTCTTATTGGATTGAGACCTTCTCGTATAATATCCTTGCAAGTGTTATTGATAAGTTACATCGCAGCCGCTCCACTCTTAGGGGGGGGGGTAGAGGGGGGGTACACTCACGTAACAGCCGGCGCAGGGACCGACACGAGGCAATATATAAGTAGCGGGGAGCAAATATATTAGAAGCTGTATTCACTTCTGTCGGAGCAATACAGATTTATAATTTTATCATTCACTTTATACCATTATCTCCATATCTCAGTTACCAACAGTGATGGCTCGAGCGTTAAGCGCGAGACTTTGATTCGGGAGCACCTGGGTTCGAATCCCGTCAAAACCGGTAAGCCTGACTGAATGCTAATGCAAGGGGTTGAGTCCACGTAAACAGGCCTCAGACATCCCTTAACAATCGTCCAAACTCCAATATACCTGTGTGATGTGTACCCTACAGCGGGCAACTTCAACCCAGTTAAGTAAAAGAAGTAATAGGAAGGTACATTCAGATTTATCATTCAAGTGTTGAGAGGTGTGGCTAGAGCCTCGCAGACGGTCGTGATGTTCCGAAACTCCTCGAAATAGGCGATTCCTTTAAATCTGAAAATATTTTTCGAGAACATTATTAGTGAGTAAGGTGGTATTTTAAGCTTAAAGTTTGATCAGAATAGGGTAATTAAGACAAGTGTTATCAACACACCTATCTCAGGCTTTGGAGTGTTGTCATGGGCAACACTTTGACAACAAGACAGACGACTCGAAGATGCCAACATGGCTGGTACTTACCGTTGTACACTACATGTTTAATCCCTACTCCAAACTTTAAGCTTAAAGTTTGATCAGAATAGGGTAATTAAGACATTCAACGTATAAACGTATATTGTAACTCGCATTGGAACTAGACCCTATATTCCACATCGTGAACGACCACCAGAGACACAGACAGAAAGTGAATCTGTTGACCCCGCCCCCCAAGAAAGATGCCCGTGCACCAGTGGTAGTACACTGCCGTGGTCAGCTACCCTCGAGAGGGGGAGTTTTAGACACACTCGCCATCTCCATCCTAGATGAACCGCTCACATTGACATGGACATTAAGTGCAAGAAAGCAGAGAAGGGAACAAAGTCTGCCCCCTCCTAAAGCGTGAACGAACACAGGGTCTGAAGGTGGAAGAAGGAACAGTAAGGGACAGAAAATGTTCCACCTTTAATTTCTGACATACGAAACTTGTACACTTTCACCAGGTAAGATTGGGATGGTCTTACCTTTCAATCAGTCAGTCAATGAAGTGTTGAGAGACTCTCAGATCTTCTGGCCTTGCGTGACTTAAGTCTCGAAAGCTGAACGAGATGCGCTGACATTCCTCAAAATAGGTCATTCCAAGAAATCCTCGACACTTCTTCGAGAACCTTCCAAGGAAGTTATAAGTTATTAGTAAGAAGCTAATGTTAAGTTTAGATCATCTTACTGGTAACTAGCACAGTCCACATCGTGAACGTCCACCAGAGACAAAGACAGAGAGTGAGCCTGTTGACCCCGCCTCCCGAGAAAGTTGCCGTACACCCAGGGGCAAGAGTACGTGCACAGCCCTGCAGACGACTTGTCCCTCAAGAGGGGGGGAGTATTTAGACACACCCGCACTATCTCCATCCCTGATGAACCGTTCACATCAATGGTGATTGATAATTACCCTTGGTTGTTGGCTCTGAATGTTCTGCGCACCCGATACCAATACTAATCATATTGTTTAGCCACTATATTATATACTCTCTTAACAATATGTTGGTTATAATTATTACAATGAATACAAATAATACAATAATACAATAAGATAATGAATATTATATTGTTGTTTTATATTTTTCATGGCTCCACCGCCTTCTAGATGACGTTGAATTTAAACAAAATTGTTTAACAATGTACAACATTAATATTAAGATGACAGAATTGGCTTTTTTAATATCTGGATTGAATATTATATTATAGTTTATAATAATCTCATGATAAAGAAAGGACTGCATGGAATATAATTCGAAAAGAATCTGGGAAAGAACCTGCCCCTTAGCGTAACATAAATGCTTTCTCAGAGGGCCGTTTACTTGATACGCCGTACGAGGTAGCAAATATTTTAAATAAGTCATACTTAGAAGTCGCAAAAAACAATCATATTTTTGAAAAGTGCAAAAACAGAACTCGCGTTAAATAAATTAAATGCTTCTTCTACTCGTTGTAGCAAATCTATTTTGTAGAACCGACGACATCGAAAGAAGTAGTAGATATAATCAAAGAAATGAAATACACAAGCACAGTCACGTAGATATTTTTTGGAATAAACTCAATGGTAGTTAAACGTGTAGCTAAGTTTTGTTGCTCTTCCGCTAACAGAAATATGCAACAATTCTTTACAACAGGAAAATTTCCTAAATGGTTTAAATAAACACCAGCAGTGGGGATCATGAAATCTTGTAGAAATCGATTTCTATAGAAAGCTCATGAGCTCTCTATCGTTATCTCAATTCTGTGAAAACTATCCTAAGTCCGACCAGTAACTCGTGACATCACTTCTCTATAGACAACGTAACTACAGTGACAAATATTTAGCGTGAGCAAAGGAGATCGCGTTACAGTTGTCACCTATGAAAGCTCAAATTACAAATGGCGGATTTTTTTTCATATCAATACCGCCTCAGCTCTTTTATATTTAATAACAATAAAATGATGCACTTTAGATGTTATTTGTTACACGTAGATCACATAAAAAGGTATGCAGAAAAATAATAAACTATCTAGGTTCAATAACTTTATCAAATATCTTCAAATTTCTCAGTTTGTCGTAGGCGTATGTAAGCCTAGCCCATACTGTGCGTAAGCTTACCATGAAGGCTAGATTACAAGGACTCTAGTCCACCGTGTAGCCGGCATCCATACGCCCGTACGAAAATATGTAATTCATAAGAGACTATTTTGAATTTGCCTCCTCTTGGCACAGCTGCTACAGCCTTCCGAGTTTCCAGCCGTCAGCCGTTTTAGGCCTATACATGTTGGCCTGCATAACAACCTAACCTTCTTTACATTGGTGGGTGACAGTCCTGTCAAACACTGCGCTAGGGGCCTAGGCCCAGGCGAGTAAGTCCCTATTATTTTTCTGTAGGCCAATTACGACTAGTCATATCACAAGTGTTAGGCTAGTCAATTTAAGCCCGGCAGGTAGGAGTAGTAGTATAGAATAGTACAAGTAAATAGAGGCTTTGATGCTTAGCCTAGATCGCAGGGCTTCCTCTAACCTTACTTTTCGCATTAGTATTCGGTTCTAGGGCTTGGTGTAGGCTATGCCGACACACATAATGGATGGGTCTAGGGCCTACACAATGCCTTTGACCCGCAGTTAATTTCATGTCATCCCTATGTAAGACCAGCTAGGTGCTGTTCCATATTGCATATAATATGCTTTGTGATGAATGCGATGGGATAGTGCATGTCATTTGTCAACCTGAGAAGGATTGGCCTAGCAT
Source organism: Sweltsa coloradensis (assembly GCA_024449915.1). Classification (NCBI taxonomy): domain Eukaryota; kingdom Metazoa; phylum Arthropoda; class Insecta; order Plecoptera; family Chloroperlidae; genus Sweltsa; species Sweltsa coloradensis. The sequence continues at coordinate 7,862 of JAMZAV010010961.1, read as the reverse complement.
AGGCTAGCCTAGCAAACCATCACTTGTCTAAGCTAGTCTACATTGCCCCTAGTCTGTAGGCCCTTATCTTGCTCGGATAACTTATCCCAAGCCTTGCCCTACAGTTACATTAGTTCGACCAAACCCCAGGCCGTGAGCAGGATCAAACTTCGGACCTGCCCCGCAAACCTTATGATCCACTACGGACAGCTATTCTCTGTTACCGGTGCACATAAAAGAATCTCTACCTACTCAATCAACAAACACTGAATCACGTACATGTTATTAAAGACCAATATGACAACCCAGGTTCGATAAACCCGCTGAAAAAATGATTTAATTTTTCAATTTATTTCCAACTATTTTAAATCTGAATACTTGGTAACTTAACTTGTACCTTCTATTTTTTAATGCTAAACAAGGTACCGTAGGTGATTGGCAGAGAAACACTGAAGTGAATGGTGCTGAAAATGCAGCTTTCAACTTTTAAAGCACTATGTATTTTGTAATGTTTAATCCTTTGTGAAAGGCCTAGTAACATTTTTTTTAAAATATGTACCCACCTAGGCCTATGTACATAAGTATAGGCTTGACAGCTATCTACAGTAGCGGTACCTAGGTAGGCCTACTGTATTAGGTAGGCCCTACTTATATTTTTGCTTGGATTATTTTTTAATATTATTGTATTAAAACAGAAACCCTTGTATTGATTTTAACAAAGACCTATTTGATTTTGTAGTATGCCTGCAAGAGGTCCATGCTTATAAACTATAAAATTTTAAGCACAATTATTCTCTAGACCTCAAAATAGTGCTAGTTATGTAGGCCTACCAAAATTTCTAATAAATCTGCATCATTGACATTTTTGCTCCTACTTCCTCTACAACCATATTGATCTTCTTTTAGTATGGCTACCACATTAATCAATAGAATTAAAATATGTATTTAAAACACCTCTCCCTAGATTTTAAAAATGTAAATTCTGTCCTTCACAAGGAGTGAAGCCAAAATTATATAAAGATGTAATTTCTAACCAAATTTAAATTTCATTTCAGTAAAACACTACACAAATTGTCTGTATAGGGCCCCAATGATAATAGAAAGGCATTATATTTTTACGTCTGAGGCACTTGTGTAGATGTGTTCATGTGACACACACAACTGCTAATTATTTTGAATTGTAAACAAAAATGCCTTGTTTTCTGTAGAATTAGTTTCAACATTTTTCCCCTTATAAAAAATACCTATAATAAGACAAGTTTTTTATTTTACACTTTTATGCTTGCTACAGACCCAAATTGGAAAACAATTAGTGTAGTTTGTCTGAGAAAGTGCCATTACCCTACAAATCTGAATCCTGATATTTGAAAACAGTTTGACACCACTGGTAGCTGCTTATTTGTTTTAAAATTAGGCCTACACTATCTGTGTTCACTTTATCCTTCCTGTATACCTTCCCAAATGGGTGGGCTAATAGAAACATGGCCAATCAAAATATCTGCAAGGAAGTCTTTTCTACAATGTTTGTAGGCTGTAAGGGTGGCAATTGTAATTTTGCCTTGGAAATCGAAGTATGAACTTTTTCATACAAACATAGGGTTGTGCAAGAAGACCTACTGTCTTTCTACATCCAATTAAACATACCTTTAAAAATAAAGCTTTTCTCTGGATGGTCAGGGATTGTTAAAAAACTTGAAAAATCAGTTTTATTATTATTATTATTATTATTATTTATTTTCCAAAATGAAATTGAATTACCCGTATACAAGCCATTGCTGGTGGCAAGAGTAGAGCAAGGCCCCATAACAAAATGTCCTTACCACCAGTGTAAAGATCTAAATATAATCTTAACTACTGTCTAAAACCCAAGTAATGCTATTTTGCGTATATGTTATGTACAGATATTAAAGCTACTGGAGTTTGGCGTGAAAAAATAAAAATTTGGATGACATAAGTGTTATTAAGATTTGTGGGGAGACTGTGAGGAGATGTGGTACATGAGTGCGTGGGGGAAGTTTAGTTTCGTTTGTGAGAGTGTGAGTGTGAGAGTGTGAGTGTGAGTTTAGCGTGAGCATGTGAGTGTGAGTGAGCGTGAGCATGTGAGTGGGGAGTGTGAGTGTGAGTGTGAGTGTGAGTGTGAGTGTGAGTGTGAGTGTGAGTGGAGTGTGCAAACCGTATCAAGTGGGTCTTGCGCATGAATACACAACGGGGCTCTGAGGTCCTTTTTCAAACCGAGGTCTTTGCCCCGGACCTCGGATTGTTTTAGCATCATAGCTGCATAGCAGTATTGTTTTTAAGACTTTTCGTAAAATTTGAGCAAAGACCTCAGAACATGCTGTTTGCGCGTTTTTTTGCAGTTTCATGTGTGTAACCACCAGAGCGCTCTCAAATAGCTCATACACACTTCATACACACTCTGGGTGAATTTATCGACTATGTGATGGTCCCATTCAAACTGTGGGGAACGCCCTTGTAAAGTGATAAGCCAAAGAAATCGCAGTACCAAAATTTTTTAATTTCACACACTTATTTGACGGTATAAGGGAAAAGGGGGTCCTAAAAAATTTACTAGGTCGTGTAGCTTCTCTGTTTACGAGTTTGCAATTTAGTTATTTATATTGTCCCAAAAAAGTTTAGAATATTTATTGAATTAATTTACATTAAATTATGTTATGTCACACGTTTTTTTGAAAAAATATATCTCAGTCATATAGCGTGCAAAAAAAAAGCCTCTAATCGGGGAGTGGGAGGACACGGGTTTCATACGCTGGTTTTTCCGAGTTTTTTTTCCCCTCGGTTTTCACCAGGAGTTTGAGGATGATGAACTTCATTGTACAACCCTATACAAAATCCTTTTCCCAATTATCCAAAAAAAAAAATTTATTTAAAACTAACCCTTTTTTCTTTGTTTCAAATCTGATGCTTTTAATTTTCAAAATACATATTTTTAAAAAAAACTCCACTAAACTAACTGGCGTTTGCACTGAGTAAAAAATAGGGAAAACAAGATTATTAATAAAGAGCTAAGAAACAATCTAATTGGTATAATTGTTAGAGGTAAACATTTGGAAAATTAAATTTTGTTGAAAAAATTGCAAATTTTAAAATGATTTTTTTTAAAAAGAGGGTAAATTGTGGGTATTATATTATATAACAAGCAACCCTTGCAAACGCTTTTTCTGGTGCGTTTTTGGATGGCGATTTTTTTTTAAACGAAAAAACGAAAAATTAAAATTTACATGCAAAAATTTTGCGATTGCACTCAAATTTCACACAAATATATAAGTTCAAAAAAATTAAATTTTCTTGAAAAATCTTACAATGGATAAAGCTGTGGGTGCATAAGTCGAAGAATGTTCTAAAAGAAAAAAAAATGAAAATTGCGATTTTCATAAAAATAATTATTTAGATTGCGCTCAAAAATCACAAATTTAAATTCAAAAAATTAGGTTCTGTAAAAAAAAATTATTAAATCGGAAAAAAGCATGTAGGTGTTATAAGTCGAAAGTTTTTTTTTTTAAATCGAAAAAAAATCGTAAAATTGCGTTTTTAATGAGAAATTTTTTTGTTTGGGTCAAAAAAGTGGCAGTTTTAAGTTCAGAGTTTCGAAGGCCCCCAAAAAATTTTTATCGCAATTTGGATATGGGTTTTTAGCCCAATGGTTAACAAACGACAAAAATAAAGAAAAAAAGAAAAAGAAAGAAAAAAAAAATTCCGGATTTTTTTTCCCCAGTGAGTGAAATGGAATTTCGCTACCCCCACCCAATAAAGGCCTATCTTTGGGAGATACACAATCTTAGGTTTATACTTATTTTTTTGATTGAATGAAATTTAAAAAACCTTATTAAGTACGCACTTCCGGTTGATATTTTGATAGTCTTATCGCGGGTATTTGAAGATTCATAAACGAAACACTTGCACATGCCAAATAGGCTTTTTTTTGTCCCCCTTGTGGTCTACATGGACTTGGCAGTTATGCACTTTTGGGTATGAAAACGTTATTTTGAAAAATGAAAATAAATGAGCATAAAAAAATATATATTGCCCCAATTTAAACCAAAAAAATAAATTTTAAAAATATGTAAGTTTGAAATATGTTCAAAGAAAAAACGCGAGAGATTTTTTGCACAAAGAAAGGGGGGAGGGGCATTTATAAAGTCCTTTTGTGATTTGAAAAGAGAACAAAGCATACCTGTTAAAAAATCCCATAGAGTTTACTTGCATCTACAAAAAAAAATTAAAAAAAATAAAAATATGCATGATATTTCAGGGAGTGGGCGTCACGACGGACATTTTTTTGGAAAGGCGACCCCCAGGGGCAGGTGGAAAATTGTGAGATAGCACAAAAACGTATGGGGGAAGAAAAAATTTATAAACCACCGTTTTAGGCCTAAACTGTGAACGTAGCGGAACATTTCCAAAAACATAGCTTTAGAACCCGGAAAAAGCTTAGCCCCCCACGTTGTTGGATGGCGTAATTGGTGCTTGAGTACCCTGTGTTATGTGGATTTTCTGTTTGTTCTGTGAAAAAAAACATTCCTAAGAGAAGTTTTTTAAAAATTAATTTTAAATTGAATAAAAAAAAAAACTTTAATCCTTTTTTTTAATTAATGAATTTTAAAAAAGAAAAAAAAAACGAAATTTCGATTTTCATAAGAAAAAGTTTATTCGATTGTGCTCAAAATTTTACAAGAAAATCTTAATTTAAAAATTTTGGTTCTGTGAAAAAAACATTAAAATGGATAAGCTGTAGGGTTTTAAGTCGAAGAATTTTAAAAAAACGAAAAAAACGGAAAAAATTTTGATTTTATGAGAAATAATTTTCCGATTGTGCTCAAAAAAGTGGCAGTTCTAAGTTCAGAGTTTCGAAAACCTCCATAAAATTTCATTTCAATCGGAGTATCGGTTTTGCCGGAAACGTGTTAACAAACAACAAAAATAAAAAAGAAAAAAGAAAAAAAAAAAAAAAAAAACATTAGGGTTTTTTTTTTTCCAGTTATGAAATGGAACTTCGCTTCCTAGCTCGCTCATCCAACAAAAGGGGACTTTGTTTTTTGCTACACCCCCGTACCGCCCCCCGGGTTGGACGTTTACGGGTGAATGAATTAAAATTAAAATTTCCGGCTAAAAAATAAAGTAAAAGAGTGCCCACACAAAATAAAGATTTAAAAAGACCGGGGGGCGAAAGGTCGGGTGGATTGGTCGAAACCGAGTTACGAGATCGTCCCCCGATTTGGTGAATAAATTTTCGTAATGAAAAATTGGGATTTAAGCTTTTTTAAGTAAATACAAAGAAGTACCAGTCGAATACCCTTTTGGTAAGCTTTCTTTTGTGCCCCCAGAAACTTCCAGTCCACGCGACTAGAGAATTAAAATGTAACAATTCGACTTTTGGAAATTTAAATAGACATTTTAAGCCGCCCCCCCAAAAGTTAACCAAAACCGTTCTTATTTAAAGACCCCGCATTGAAAAAGGCCTCGGAGCCCCCCCTTTGTATTCATCCCTAGGACCTCACTTTTTACCTTTGCAAAACCACCACAAAGCAACTTTTTTATAATAGAAAAAATTCAGACCTCACAATACACAGGGCTTTAGAATCATGTGAATGTGTATGACCTCTCTTGAGGCACCGAAGTAGACTACTGTACAAATGTGTGGTGTGAGTGTGAAACCGTATCAATAAAAGGGCTTGCGCATGAAACACAACGGGGCTTGAGGCCTTTTTCAAACCGAGGGCTTTGCCAGGACCCCGGATTGTTTTTTGCATTATAGCTGCATAGCAGTATTTTTTTTAAGCTTTTCGTAAAAATTTTGGGAAAAACCTCGTAATGCTGTTTTTCGCGGTTTTGCAGTTTTATTGCACATTGTTAATCAAAAAAATATTTTTATTTTGAATGGTAGAACTCCATTTTAAACTTTTTTTTTATTTGGGAAAATAATGTACACACTTATTTAGTAAAAAAATTAGCTAAAAGGAAATGGGCCCAAAGAAATAACAAAAAATTATAAAGTAATACATTTAAAAAATTTAAAAAAAAAGTTTTTTGACGATTTGTCCTCCCGCATCGAGGGCAAACGCGGAAAACAACACAATACGCAGCTTGCGACGACCAGGGTAGAAAATGGTTTTTGTTTGTGATTTAATAGTTTTAAACATGGATAAACCAAGAAAGAGCGTAAGCAAAAAAAACACAGAAAGAAGTTCAATACAAAGTACATACATTTTCGTAAGTTCACTTACGATTCATTTGGCCGTTTGGCTGTATAAGCCCGGACAAACTGACATTAAAAATAATTAAGGGGGTATTTTTAAACCGCTAAACTAAAAAAAAAAAAAAAAAAAACATTCAGACTAACATAAGAATTTAGAATTAAAAGAAAAAAATTTTTGGGGGCCACCATGACCTTCCAAAAAATTGGGCAAAAATGGGGGCTTTTTGAGCTAGGTCCCATCGGCAAAAAAACTCCCCCAAAAAAAAACATGGGACGTCTTTATGCCCCGTGACCTTTGGGGGATTTTGATCCAAAAAAATATTGGGGGTTTTAGTCGTTCCCTAGGTAAAATTATTCGCTCAAACGGGGTGGCAAAGGTTCACGCATACCATTCGATTCCCAAACCCACCCACAGCTATCATTTTAAGCTTGATTAACTCAACATTTCGTTCGCCTTCATAGCGTCGCGACGCTATGAACACGACCGACGCTCAATTTTTTCGTCCGCGCAGTGACAACTTAAATATTAAATTTATTGTTATAAATGCACTTACAGACATCATCTTTATGTCCATGTTTTCACCATTAATCACGTTTTAATATAGTGTACTTGATATAACGTCCAAATACATAAATATAGTCTGTTTCATGAGCAAATAGACCTCAAGATGCGTTTTTTTAAGAATACGCACTGCTTTCGTTTGATGGCAAAGGTAGAAGTTTTTTCAAAAATAATTATTCAAATGCTCAATGTAATAGTTAATGATGCTGTAACAAAATGGCTATCTTGAATTCGGCCATAAATATTACAGATACACTGTAAATAATAAAATACCTAAAGCTGCGCGCGGCACCCGAGTCTGGAAAAACGTACTATATCACTGTAAATTTCCTTCTAATTAAAGTTAATTCATTATTTTTCACTCTTGACCGTTATTAAAGCAAATCCTGATTAGAATAAATGTAATTCAAATAAAAAAGTACAGTCAGTTTCCAAAAGTGGGTCCCCATTACATATTTTTAAGAAATTGACGGTTTGCAAAGACAATTGTCCAGTGGATATGATTATAGTTGTATGTTAGATATAATTATCTCCTAGCTGGGATAAAACATAACCTGATACCCATTCTTTGCGGTTATAGCTGTACAAATAGTTGAATTCCTGAAAAAATATATGTCAACAGCGTGTGACACCAATATTTTCTTTCGCACTTCCCCACTTCAATGTCAAATTACTTACTTTAAGCATAGCGTTTAAGCGTTTAAGACATTTATTTTGATGTATCTTACATAAGCAAAAGCATTGTTACAGGGAAATATAAAGAATATGTAGGGATAGACTGTTCCAAAAAGTGGGTCCCTAAATGTATAATTAGTAAATAAATTAATATTTATATATAAATTGTATAAATTGTGCATTTGTCATTACAACAATTACACCATGTCCATGTACATTGTTTAGCCATTAATATACCATTACATTAAGACACAATAAATAGTAGACATAAAGGCAATATAACTGTAAAATAAAAATAGAAACCCTCCAAACAGTAAATGCAGATTGCTGCATGCAGCTTTCAGGTTCGAGTGCATAATGCCAAATCAAAACCGTTATTTTTTCATTTTTATGAATATTTAGTAATTATTGTTGCTACAAAAAGAAATAAAA
>JAMZAV010010960.1:0-21907 GCA_024449915.1 Sweltsa coloradensis | reverse complement strand
GTGCGTAATAATTTTTTATGCATAGTTTTGTACTTCCAAGAAGATTATTCATTTTCTCTAGGAGTGTGTGAGTAGTATTTTGGTGGAGGTGCCAGGTCGAGCACGTGTGTGAAAACGTAACAATTGTTAGGCTTATATATTTTTGGCGCCACCGTACCAATGCTGATTACTTAGCCATTCTAGTAACCAGAGTCTTTTGATACACATTTTTATTCATTTTGGAAGTTTTGAACTATTTTTGGGCACAAATAATAAAAATCTGTCTCTATGATGTTTGTTTCAACATTTTCATGTATATCACTTACTGAATGTCATAGCCTAGCCCTAATATATGTGCTTGATGCTTGATCATTAAAATGATCTAGAGAAGTAGTAGAAATCTTTATTTAGCATTTTGCTATTTTTACATACACATACACAAGCATATAATTTTACAATTTACTTTTAAATATTCAAGAAATTCAGTCCTCAATGGACCAGACTGTACGACTGGCATTTACATTGAATCATTCAAAGCATTAAAATGTTCACAATTTACATTATCAACTTGACTAACTAGGCCTACACTAATATTAAAATATTAAGCAAGTCACTTTCTTAAGCTATCCTACAATACTAGGAAAACGCTTAAGTCCCGCCGCGTTGTTGGATGAGCGTAATTGGTGCATTGAGCTGCCATATGTTATGCAAATTTTCTGTTGTTCTGTGGAAAAATGATTACTAAGTTGGAATTTTTTTAAAATTAAATTAAATAAAAAATTAACTTTAATTTTTTAATTTATTAATCGTAATTGTTAAAAAAAATCGTAAAATTGCGATTTTTATAAGAAATAATTTCTCGATTGCGCTCAAATTTAACACTAATATATTAATTCATAAAATTAAGGTTCTGCGAAAAAATCATTACAATCGGATAAAGCATGTAGGTGTTATAAGTCAAAGAATTGTTTTAAAAAAGAAAAAAGCCGTAAAATTTGGATTTTTATGAAAAATATTTTTTTCAACTGCGCTCAAATTTCACAAGAATATCTTAATTCATAAAATAAAGGTTCTGTGCAAAAATCATTAAAATCGGATAAAGCATGTAGGTGTTAAGTCAAAGAATTTTTTTTTAAATCGAAAAAAATCGTAAAATTGCGATTTTCATGAGAAATAATTTTCCGATTGCGCTCAAAAACGTGGCAGTTCTAAGTTCAAAGATTTCGAAGGCCTCCATAAAATTTCATCTCAATCGGAGTATCGGTTTAGCCGGAATCGTGCGGACAAACAGACAAAAATACAAAAAAAAGAAGAATTAAAAACAATCCGGATTTTTTTCTCGAGTGTAGTAGAATGGAATCTTCGCTTCGCTCGCTACGCTCATCCAACTACGTTATACAGATGTTAGGCTTGGAATAGAACACTATAATGAACAATAATTGTTCATTATAGTGTTAATTTCAAAAGATTGACAAAGAAATTATTTCTGTCTCATATTAGGTAATTGAGATGACCACTATAGATAGGTTACCTGTGGCCACCTCACATTTTCATTTTATCACATTAACTTGGTTTCGTCCAGAAATCCTCAGTACCAGTAACATCTCTATTCCATCCGCATCCTTTAACTAACTTTAACTTTTGTAGGTAAAGGTAACATTTAAAAATCAATTAGATGTTACTCTGTCTTCACGTTTGGAGCCCACAATTATACTAACATCAATAAATAAAATTAAGATGTTCATATCGTAAATAATAAATATAGTCAAAGAGCAAAATAGTGAAATTTTAAAAATAAGACGAAGTACTCGTACTCAAATTGGACTTGATATTCAAGTTATTTTAAGCACCCGTTCCGGACTCGACTCGAACTCAAAAACCAGGACTCACACCACTAATTTTCTCAGTCATTATTTGCATTGATTTTGTTTATAGATGGTGGAAAATCAAAATGTATCAATCACACAACTGAACTACATTTTTGATTAATTACATACCTACACTTATTATTTTGTTGTAAAGACAAAGTGTATTAAAAGTTTAACCTTCCATATTTTACAAATTTTTTTGAAACTTTGGTGAAAAGGAGGCTTATAAGTTATTTGGATAGCAAAAATATTCTGGTTGCTAATCAATTCGGCTTTAGAAAAGGGTCGATCCACTATAGGGGCTATCTCATCTTACATTCAAAGCCTTTTGAACTCACTAGAGGCTTCGGAAGATAATTTGACAATCTTCTGCGACATGTCAAAAGCTTTTGACCGGGTGTGCCATAGGACCCTACTAGCTAAAATGGATTCCTATGGGATTAGAGGTATAGTTCTAGAATGGTTTAGATCAGGGATGCACACGATAATCGATATTATCGATCAATAATCAATAATGGATATTATTTCGATAATCGATAACCAAAATTCTTTATCGATTATCGAAATATCAAATAATTCGGCAATAGTGACACAAACTAAACTCTAAAGTCAGGGAATATCTCACGTTGTGCCATGACACTCGAGATTTATGTTAAGAATTGACCTATCAGTCGATAACGGAAGCCAAACACATGACATCGAAGACAACCAGGCAGTAAACAGAACGTGATTGTTTTGTTTTGACTTACACTTGAGGTTCCACTTATAGATAGGAACAGGCTTTATTGGTGATATTGATATTATCGATAATATCGATTCGATAATGACATTACCATTTTGATAATCGATAATGAAAAAAGCATCGATGTGCCTCCCTAGTTTAGATCATACCTAAGTGGGAGGACACAGTACGTTGAGATCACCTCGCAAGTTGATGATGCTCAATTTACGACAAGGTCAGGACTTATGGAAGTATGCACAGGGGTGCCGCAGGGGTCGGTTTTGGGCCCCATCGCGTTTACTGTTTATATTAATGACCTACCGGAGGCAGTTCCCGGGGCCACTGTAATTATGTATGCTGATGATTTTACACTTCTACTTAGGCAGATTAGGACTGCCACCCTGATTGCTGAGGCTAACCTGGCCACTGGTCAACTCTCCGATTGGCTGACAGGTAAAAGTCTCGTAATGAACGCTACCAAGACCCACTTTATGTCAATACACCCACATCAAAGCATTGGTGCAGAGGATCTTCATGTATCCCTCAACACGGTCCCATTACAACAGGTCAACGTAGCCGACTTCCTAGGCCTGCGCCTTGACAGCCACTTGGACTGGCATGACCACGTTGACCGTCTAGCAAGAAAGCTTAGTGGTGCATGTTACGCAATTCGTGTAATCAGACAATGTATCTCCCGTGAGGCGGCACTGTGCGTTTATCACGCCCATTTTGAATCAGCAGCTAGATACGGTATATCACTGTGGGGTTCATCATCTATGCGTAATTTTAGCAGGATTTTTTGCCTCCAGAAAAAAGCCATTAGGGTCATATGCCGTGTTAGCGGTAGGCACTCTTGCCGCAGCCTATTCCAACAGCTCAAAATTCTTACCATCGCATTCGCAGGTCTCTATATACTTGAAGTTGCCTGCCACATTAAATCTAATCTAGGGAGTTTTAGGACCAACTGTAACGTGCATGGTTATAATGCAAGAACTAAAGATAATCTGCACGTCTTACCCCGAAGACTGGAGCTTGCTCATAAAAGGGAGGACTTTATCGGAGTAAAGATTTATAACGCTCTGCCAAAGCTCATTACAAACTCTGAAAAAACCAGCACTTTTAGACTTAAATTAAAACAATTCTTGATTACTAGGGCTCTGTATAGCATCAATGAGATTTTTGATACCTGCTAATGTTAACCTTGATTTTAACTGTAATTTCTAACTGTACTTTTAATATTCTTATTGTTCTTTATTTAGTATTGCATTTTAATTAGTTCCAGTAGGCCTACACTTTTATTACTGTCATTTAATTCTCCTGTTTGCTTTTGGTTACTGCACTGGTCCAAGTCATTTAGGCCTACCCTTGTACCTAAGGCTTTTTCTCTATTGTCGATCTTTTGCATCTTATTGTTTTTACTTGTATTGACTACTTTTGCGCCTAAGCATACGCTTTTTAGTATTTGTAATTCTGCTTGTATTGTTGTAAGTGACGAGATACAATGTGCTGATATGTAATGTACCTCATGTATCTATTAATAAACTTGAACTTGGAAACTTGAAATTAAATGCATTTTCAGATTATCTTTATTACGGTACAGTATTATTGATTAGGCCTTCATTATTATGATTCCCTCAGCAATACATTATTATTGCTGAATGTTTGTATTTTGTTTTGTAGGCCACTTCTATCATTTTTGAACCACTAGATAAATATTTTATGACTACAAAAATGCACACATTACAACAATATTAAACCATATTTTCATGTCAGAAAGCTATTTTCTAGACATTTAACTCAAATATGTCTTTTTTTTAAATCGCTTCTTGCGGATGGGGATCTGCCCCAAACCCCGAAATTGTCCTTATGGTACATATGCTTACACTTTAGTAATTGTCCCGGTTTTTAACTTTCAAAATATGGTCACCTTATCTAGAATGTTTGCAAATTGCTAAGATATTATGGTATGGTACAAACCGGAAAACAAGGGCTTTCCGGGACTAGGATAACAATGGGTGATTCCGATTACCCAATTTTTGGGGTCATTTTGAGTGATTCCAATTCCTGATGATCCTTAGAGAATCGGTGGGATCGTCAGAATCAGTATCAGAATCGGTGGGATCGTCAGAATCAGTATCAGAATCGGTGGGATCGTCAGAATCAGTATCAGAATCGGCCCCTAGTAAAAATAAATACAGGCATCTGCCATCTACCAAGGCATCTGATAGTTTATAGGTCTACCTTTTGAATGAAGTCTTCCACCCTGGTTTGCAAGCCCCATACTTCAAAGGAGACTTGAACCATTTTGTATGAACACATGATCGGTACTGTAGTATCTCGCCAACCCTCCATTAGCGGTCCTCGTCCTGTTTTCGTTGACTGGAAGAATCTAACATCTTCTTCTTCTTTGTAATGTTTAGCAGTGACTTCATCGTATGCAATGTCGATATTCTCAATAATCCTCTCGATTATTATATCTGGACTAAGATTTAAGCACTGGCAGAAAGAACACAGAAAATAAAAACATGATTATATTTCTAGTCTTAAGAACTCTCCACCTTATGCACAAAGATTTACCGGCGCCAAGTTGCATCTCGTTAGAAATGGTGGACTTAAGCAAATCCACATGTTAATCATAGGACTACAAAAGCCGCAAGCAAAAAGATAGTTGTGTGTCTGCCACACTTGAAAACGCAAGTTGCTAGATGTGTCGATAAAGTTGCGCCTTTGTCTTTGTTTGTATCAAAAAGTAACTAGTTTCAACTTTTATTTTTGTGCCAACATATAGCAAGGCAGACAATAAATGTGAATATATAGTAAAAAATTGCAAAAGAAATTTTAAAAATTGATTGACAAATTGAACGAGTTTTGAACCCAAGACCTTTAGCTTTAACCACTACTCCAAAGCGAGCTAATAAATATTTTTAATTTTTAGCACTAGGCCTACATAATTATGTTGAAGGTTACAAAAAAAAATATATAATTTAAGAAAAAATTTCTGTTTTCAGTCAAGAAAATTAATAGACCCTACTCTTTTAGGCCTAGAATAATTTATTCATGTACTGGGACTAGTTTTTGTATGCATTTCGTTTCCATGGATTCGGCCATCTTTGCATCCGCAACTCCAACTTTACTTGTGCCCGCGAGTCTTTAGGAAGGAGGGCATATTACATAGGCATTATTTTACTTCTCAGTAATCACCAGTTTTTCAAATACTTCTGCTATCTGAATAGTGAATATGACATATTTTTTAAACCCAAGCACCCTTTCATCACAGATAACAAATTTGACATTTTCATTAGTTCTGGTACAGGTAATTTAAACAAACACAAATAAAGTGTGATATCTAATAAACAGCTGGGGAAAAAATAGAAAAAAATAATTTAATTTAATTACAAATTTTAAAATTAAAATGTGCATGGTTCAAAACATGTGGGCCTAAAAGTCTACTTGTTTCAATCATCCTTAGTGTCACTCATAGTACGGGGATTGCGTTACTCACAACTTTCCTTGTGATTGTGTGTGAACGTGCAAGCTATAAATTTCGTTATGAGAATGAAATGGGGAAAAAATTTATAAAATTGAACATAAAACTTTGTACCTACTTTAAAACAGAATTAAAAATATTAACCCAGGATTGGTTTGAATTATGGCAATGGTGTTTTTAAGGGATTTTCTTTTTACTCCATACACCAGGATTCGGAACCTGCTGCTTCCGGAGCTGCATGCATCTCTTGATTGGTTCTAGCGTGGCTTTGGCTTTTTCCAAATTTCTATTAACTACCAACCAAATATACACATTTTGTAGCATGATTAATTAATTAATTAATTGTATTTTACCTGCCCATAGGGCAGGAAGGCTAATGCAGGGCAAGTGTGCCCTCTGTAGCCTGACACAGTGATAACAGAGTTACAAATTAAACATTACATAAAAAACAACAAGAGAACATGACATTTATAAAGTTAGACAAATTGAAAGGCAAAAGGCGGATAAGGGTACTTGAATCGCGGTAGAGGTCTGAAGACTCGAGGACGCGAAACGAGGTCGTGAAGCTCATTCCTGCCGCCTGCTTGAAGACGTTGCACGTAAGCCCCTGCGAGGGTGTCGAGTCGAGCGCTGATACCACCGACGCCGGTTTGGGCATACACGTCTTCATTCCGCGTCATCGGAGGAAGCCGCGCGATGCGGCGAAGGATTCTTCGCTCCAGCGAGAAGTATTGCTGGAGACATCCTCCAAAGACGGGTGTCAGCGCCGGGGCCGCGTATTCAAAGAGGGGACGGATGAAAGTTTTATAAGTGTGCCGTAGAGTACGGAAACTGCATCCAGAAAGTCGCCCACGAAGCATCACGAGTAAATTTAGTCTCGACCGCGCACGGTTGATGACGTCACGGCAATGAGCACCCCAGTTCAGAATGTCTGTAAAGGTTACTCCAAGGTACTTGGCAGACCGACTATTGTACACCGTAGCGCCCCAAAGTGAGATGGACTGACGGAGTGGTTGTATGAATTTCGTAGAATAAATACCTAAATCGTTCATCAGCTCTAATGTTAGTTTAGTACACAACATCTAAATTTTCAAATACTTCAGTCAAAGATTCAAACACAAAGACACATTGATTGAACCAGCCATTCCATGTATTTAAAATAGGGAATGATGAATGAATGAATAAATGAAAATAAGAATAGGCTATTATAAATGTGTGTGTATTTAAAGCATATTATGCCGTACAATATTTTGTAAGTTATTCTTATATTAAAAAGTTTAATGTTCTATAATTTTTGCTAATATTGCTAATATAATTGTTATTGTTTGCTATAATTTTTTTCAGTTAAGCTACGTATCCTCTTAGGGCTTACGGGTCCAACTAGTACCTATTCAAAACCAAATTTTCTATAAAATTGGCTCCAAAGACCAAAAATGTTACCGGCCCCTGCCATACGATTACAGCCAAGGCCATATTTGGAGTTAGGAGCCATCCATATTGCATGCACAAGATCATGGACATCTCTAGGCACCCTATGGGAAAACTACTTATAGCAGTAATATTAGGAATATTTATAAATGTGAAGGTCTAGGCTTAAGCTACATACATAACTAGGCTGCTGCACAAACGCTTTTCCAGTCGCGTTGATGGATGAGCATTTTTGGTTGACTATTTCTACTCTTTTATTAAGGTTTCCAGTAATCATTGCTAAATGTTAACATGTTTTGACAAGAGCAACAGTGAACCATGTCTGCCTTCAAAAATGCGCGGCAACCCACTGCAAGCCTACGAGTCAGAGAGAATGAGAACAGACACGCGTCTCGTTATGCCAGCCGCGAAAAGGTGCGGGCGGCGATGTCATCAACCTCTTGTTGTCTTAAAAGTTAAAAGTATGATTTTTATGAATAAAAATTCTTCAAATACAGTAACCAAAATTAAAAGATGTAACATATCAGTGATTTTGAACGTTCCCATAAAGCTTCATCAAGATACGAGTATCTATTTACCTGGAGAAAAGCCAAAAATCACGGAAAAATCGTTTTAAGAATAATAAAAAAAATCGTAAAAGTACAATATTTATGAGAAATATTTCTTCAATTGTACCCAAAATCGTGGCAGGTCTAAGTTCAAAGATTCTGAAGGTATCCTTAAAATTTCATCAAGATCGGGAGTAGCCGTTTGTCTAGTAGAGCACAAACAAACGGACAAAAACATACAAACAAAACAAAAAACACTAGCTATTTTATTTTTAACAGTGTAGCAAAATTGGGTACTTTGCTATGCTAATCCAATTATTTCAGTGTAAAAACAACATAGGTCTAATCTTATTGCTTCCAAAAAAAAAACTATTCAAAGAGTCAAAAAGTAGTGCTAAATTTAAAATGTGGCACAAGCCCAATTAAATTAAGAGTATATTTTTTATAAAGTAAGCTTTGGTCCCCTGGTAACATAATTAGCTTACATTTTCTGATGAACCATTGTTGTCCTCGTACTTAGTTTTGATTGATATGCTGAATTTGGGTATAAATGAACACTGAAACAAAAGATGATTAATTATTAAAGTAGATAGGCTAGTAAATAAAATTTCATGCCAGTTGTAGGCTACTAATGTTCCTACTAGGGCCTATATTTAAAATAAATCTTTAAAACTTACTGTATACTCTGCTCGACCAGAATTTCCCAGTCAGGCAACATGAAACAAAGAGAATACCATCGTTTTAATATCTATGTGCAGCAAAGCTGCAGTGCACTAATACACTCAGGCACCTTATAATAGCCTACAGCATGCCGATGTCGAGTTGGGGCAATTTTGAGGTGTTATTATTATCTTTAAGTTAATTACTATGTAGAAACCGGTATTCAGTTTTTACTTTTACACTCATTCTCTATCAATGTGCATACAGTTCTTAGATCAATTAGTAGATAGGGCTTAAGCAACTCTAGTTCACTTTGAATACCTGTCCTGCAATTCTTGGCATGCTAATTAATTTAAAGTTGAGGTCTCAGAATTGTAGGCCTATCTACCCATTGCATTGTTACATGTTTTCTGAGAGATAATTGACTTGCCTATTAGCTTACAAAGTAGGGTGGCCTAGTTGATTTTCATAAGTTACTGGCCTACAGCTGATAGTGATAACTAATAGAAAATATGCTTAAAAATATCTTTTTGTGTAGGTCGTACAGGCGAGGTTTAACTTGAAATGGCTAGGGATGATTAAACTAGGAACATAAGTTCAAATTTTCCAGTGAGAGAAAAGGTACACAAGGATGAAAGCTTGCCTTGAAAATGTTAGGTAGGACGCACAGACCCAAATACATCTAAGAAGACAAGTTTTTGTCGTCCTTCGGAACTTTTCTCCCCACTAGAATATGATTACTATAACTATATGTTCCTACGAGTTCCTAGTTTTAAGTTTAACTATCATAATTATTAATAATAATTAATTAGGTAATTAATTATCATGTTCTCTTTGCTTTCCCAATCTGTCAACCCTTCTCCAATCTTAATTATCATTTAGGCTAATACGTCATAAGGTTTGTTACAATTAGGAAACGGCCAATCGGCTAGTTTAGTATGATTGGAGAAGGGTTGACAGGTTGGGAAAGCATAGAGAACATAAAACCCAGCCTGAAGGGCTGGGGGCGACAAAACTTTTCACCTGCTGATGACAACTGCAGCTAATTTAAAGTTGTTTGTTACCTTAATCTACGACGCGTTTCGTCCTTCTAGGATTCATCAGGCGGATGGTGGCCACTAAAAATCAGCTAACTACATGCAAACAAAACTCACAACACATAACCAAACCTGTGGCAGGCCCACACAAGAAGTAAATTCTGCATGCATGTTGTCATGTTCATGTTGTTTCATGTCATGTTGTATGAATGGTGTGTGAAGTAACCTTGCTGATGATGACAACATGCATGCAGAATTTACTTCTTGCGTGGCCCTACCACAAGTTTGGTTATGTGTTGTGAGTTTTGTTTGCATGTAGTTAGCTGATTTTTAGTGGCCACCATCCGCCTGATGAGTCCCAGAAGGACGAAACGCGTCGTGGATTAAGGTAACAAACAACTTTAAATTAGCTGCAGTTGTCATCAGCAGATGGAAAGTTTTGTCGCCCACAGCCCTTCAGGCTGGTTTTATGTTCTCTATGCTTTCCCAACCTGTCAACCCTTCTCCAATCATCATATGTAATAAGGTTTGTTTGATTGCAGACTTTACTTGTAAACACTCAAAGTGCCGGTGTAAGCACTTTACACTGGCTATTGCCCTATAGGCGCTAGTCTAGTGTATGCTAGAGAGTGTTACACTGAAGCAAATGAATTAGCTAGCTTTGGTTTAATGTCCCCCACTGAAAATCAGTTATGACTGAGTGACACATTCACAGACTAGTGTATTCAAACAATCAAACCTATAGTCATGCCAAGTATGTAGCCTACATGGAAAGGTCACCCAGTATATTGCTACCGGTACTTGAATTAGTTAAATTCTGAGCAGCAAGATAAGTAGCATGCCTCGAGCAAATTTAATTTATTTATGTATAAAAATGTCAATCAAATTGCAAGCCTTAGGATTGAAGAAAATGATTTCTCTTTCTGACTGATCTCATACTGCACTATATTTAAATTTTGCTTTTTGCTTTGTGAAACAGCAATCATCAGTTTCAAGTAATAATTCACCAATAATCGAAAATATATCACATGTCAAGGAGACCAGTAAAAGGGGAAAGGACTATAAAATCTTAAATTAGGTACTCGTCTTTAGTCCTTACTAGGGATGTCAACGAGTATGCCTACCGCCTATTTATTAAGAGTCTAGCTAGTCAATATCCAATATCCAATAATAATGTCTTTGCCCGTTCTGTTCCTTGACCAAGATGAAATAAATCTCTTCATCAACTGTAGTTTCAATACAGGAGTTAACACTAGCCAGAGGCGGACTGGCAGGTACGGAACTACGGAATCCCGTACGGGGCCCCTAGGGGCCCCCAACCCAACCCTAACATATAAAGTTTTTAAATGAAAATATATTTGTCTTAAAATTGCAAAGGTTTAAACGAGCACATCACAGTCATTCGAATATTCATATAAAACGTAAAGGTAAGACAATGTAAATTTTGGATGTACCTTGGTGCCTACAGGGGCCTATCGTTATTTGCCACTCAGTTCTGTCGGTATTAATTTTACGATTACTAATGGCAGAGTAAGGGTTGTGGGGAATAGTCAATATATCCACTGGCATAGCGGCGGACCCCGCAAACCCCGCGAAACGGGGGGGCCGATAAAAATGGATCACATTTTTATGAAAATTTCAAATAAAACAGCAATTCATCAATATTATATAAAATAATGTGAAAAAGTTCGCGGGCCCCCAAAAAAAACTGAAAATAATACTTGAATTATTTAAAACTAGGAAAACGCTAAAGTCCCGCCGCGTTGATGAATGAGCTTTTTTAAGTTTTTAGTTTGCGTGGAATATTTTTACTTTGCAAGTGCTTTGTTTTGTTGTCTACGCATTGTAGGCGATTGTTGTCAAGTTTCTGTTGTTTCTTGTCAATTGGTATTATTTACCGAAAAAAAACTTATATTAAAATCTTTATTTCTATGGATTCTGGCTAACTTTTTCAACTTTTTCTTTTAAAAGGTACTACATTACCATAACTTTAATGTCCATGTATAATATGAACGTTGTAGCCCCACCCGTTTGGTCAGAATTGGCCCAAATGGCACGAAAATATCGCACAAAAAAATCAAAAAACTTATATTAAAAGTTTTTATTCCTGTAGATTCTGGCTAACTTTTTCAACTTTTTCTTTCAAAATGTACTACATCACCATAACCTTAATGTCCATGTATAATATGAACGTTGTAGCCCCACCTGTTTGGTCAGAATTGGCCCAAATAGCACGAAAATATCGCACAAAAAATCGAAAAAAATCGTAAAAGTACGATATTCATGAGAAATATTTCTTCGATTGTACCCAAAAACGTAGCAAGTCTAAGTTCAGAGATTTCGAAGGTCCTGTCAAATTTTCATCAAGATCGCATATGCCGTTTGCCCGGTAGAGAGCGAACAAACAGACAGAAAAAAAAACAAAAAAAAAACAAAAAAAACACCCGAGCTAAATTTTTTGGGGGGTCGGTGAAATTGAAGTCTTCGCTTCACTCGCTTCGCTCGCTACGCTCATCCAAAAATGTTTTATAAGTCAGAAAATCACTTAAAGGTATCAAGAATAATCTCAAAATTCATATGCATACGCTATGTAGAAGACACCTAAGAATTTTCTAAGAAACTTACATTTTACGTTTTTCAACAGCAAAATATTTTGTAGACACCATAGCAGCAATTTCTAATGAGTATGTGCTGAGAGGGTGATGGAGAGGGGGTGGCGGGTCGCCATCAATTGTTTTATAGGCCTAGCCTTTATAATTTTTTTCAAGGAAAACCTGTTTTAGGGTGCAAAAAAACACCCTCTTCAGGTGTTTTGACTAGGTTGTGGATAGTACATAATGCGCACTCTAGCCTAGGGGACAGGGAGAAAGGGTTCTCGCGTCGTGGTGTCATTGCCTTTGTCATCTTTCGTGTAGTCAATGTCGTCGTCTTTAATGGGGGGGGGGGGGTCGTCAAAGGAAATGGAAATGTCATCGACGACGACCGCAGCTCGCCTCTAGTGTCAGGGATTATTATACTCCCCTACTTGCTAACTGATGTCTTGCGAGGTGGACCTATACGCTCTTCCCTCCCCTTTAATGACTAGCAGAGCCATGCTATGGTCCAAAATTTCTGTCCCGCGTTGTTTCAATATTTTGGCTTAGTGGAATTGCTTCATCAATAATAAATGTTTGCCTTTTTTATATATCTGTTAAAATGATATCAGGACTATTATGTTGTATCGTCTTATTTATTGTTTATCCTTGTTGTTACATTCAACAAATACAAAATTCAGCAAATATTTTGCTAAAAATCCAATTGCGATGAAATTTTCTGGAGGCCTTTGAAATCTCTGAACTTAGAACTGCCACTTTTTTTTAGCGCATTCGAAATGTTCTTTCTCATGAAAATCGCAATTTTACGATTTTTTCGAAATTAAACATTTCTTCGACTTACAACACCGACATGCTTTATCCGATTGTAATGATTTTTTTACAGAACCTTGATTTTATGAATTAATATATTCGTGTGAAATTTAAGTGCAATCAAAAAAAAAATTTGTAATGAAAATTGCAATTTTACACTTTTTTTTTTTTTTAAACACTTCCCCGACTTACAACACCTACATTCTTGATCCGATTCTAATTATTTTTTTAAACAACCTTAATTCTATGAATTAATATATTCATGTGAAATTTGAGCGCAATCGAAAAATTATGTCTCATGAAAATCGCAATTTTACGTTTTTTTGTTAACAAAAAATTACGCTCATACCTCAACGCGCCTGAAAAAGCGTTTGCGAAGCTTCCTATTTATTATTATTAAGATTATTATTATTATTATTATTATTATTAGTATTGCTGTAACTTAGTATTATTACTTTTGTTACCGGTACACGTAAAAATATATGGATGTGTAACAGCTGATTTTCCAAAGAAACGCATTTTTGATAACGCTACAAAGTGTTTTTATTCACTTCTAAGTTTTTCCATACCTCTCATTTACATAAAATGATATTAAAACTCCGCATGTAATTATGTTGGGAAAATTAGACGATAAGAATTTATATTCTCATTCACCGCCGTAACCAGGGGCTGGTAACCCGGGTGAAAATCTGGAGTAGACCATGTTGAATTGCTAATAGAAAAATAGTCCAGTCAGCACTATTTTTTTGACTAAAACTCGTTAAAATACTCCAATCTGTAGGAATCGAAAAAAATTACTGGCGCTGCAGTGCGCTCCGGACCCGCATTACCTGGGGGATGGGACCGCCCACCATTATTTATTTATTTATTTTATACAAGGTCAGGACTTTACCCAAACATACTAAGGGCGTCACCCTAGAATCCTCTATTAAGCAATTTTTCTAACATATTAATAAGAGTCGAATAATATAACTATTTACATTAATATTCAACGATTTTTGGGACATTCTACCGTGTTAATAAGAGTGTAATGTAACCCATCACAAGAAATGATGAATACGTTTTTCTATACATTATACTAAAACTCTTTATTAATCTGGTCAGGACGTTAGCGTTTCAATTCCATTTGGCGGTTTTGTTTTGAGTATCGACTGCACAATTACATTATTTTGGTTTTTAATACGCACCAAACGCACTCTAAAAACCTGTTTTTAAAAAATTTCACCTGCGGCGCTATTATTGGGGGGCTCTGCCCCCCAAACCCCCCACACATGTCCCACAAAAGTATAAATTTTAATTTTACGCCCCCTAACAAAATTCCTGCGGGCGCTCTTGATTCATACCCGGGTAATTTTATAGCCTAGGCCTACTTACGGCCCTGTTCTCATTGAATGTGTTGTACTGTTTTCAAATTCAAATTGCGATATTATCTGAGGTATGACCACAATATTTAATGACTAGGTCACTTCATCTATCCGTTCAAAATATACCTCAGGTTGCTTTAAAAGCCATCTTGAGAGTAAAATGAAGCGAAAAAATTTTCGCCTCCGGCGGCTGGGGCGAAGGGGCCCACGAAAGTACTTTCCGTACGGGGCCCCTACCCCCCCAGTCCGCCTCTGACACTAGCCACAGTAAGAAGCCTTTGCCTAGTAGTACGGCAATCAAGCTTGTGGGTGGTTGCTCTGGTGTTTCCTTGTGTACATAATATTCCTTGGCAATCTGTAAAGCTACAGCCTACAGCTCAAAATATGAATGTCTAAATCCATAGGCAGGGTGTGTGATTTTTTTTTGATTTTTATTAAAAAAATCAAAAATCTTGATTTATTTATTTATTTAAATCAGATTTTTTTTATTTTAATCCACTTTTAAATTTAGGCCCTAAATCAGATTTTTTTTATTTTTTTTTCGATTTAAATCAGATTTTTTTGTGATTTAAATCAACAATATGAGTGTTTAAAAAAATAGCCAATCAACTTTTAAAAAAAAATGAAAAATATGGTAACAAAAAATGTTATGGCAAATGGAAGATATGAATGCACCTTGCATATGCATGTCCCAGGTTCAATCACCAGTGGAGGCACTTTTTTAATTTCTGTGTAAACTGTGAATTAAACATAGTAGACCTCCTAATTAATAAAATAATTAATAATAATATTAATAGCATCATAGTTGCCTACCTAGGGTAGGCCTACTATAAAATCAAGGTTTCAGATGGTGACAGACATGGTGACACATAAATTTAAGTTGATAGTTAGAATTAAACTTGGTAACACTGTTAGGTGGAGTTGATTAAGGGATGGTTAGTAGTGGGGGAAAGAGTGCTGTCAAGTTGTGAATTGTCATGCAATTCAAATACTAGCGATAGCCTTCTTTAATCAATGCATATATCCACAAGCATTTAAGACTGTTGGCTAAGCTCAAGAAAACCTGGCTTTGACGCAGAACGCAGAGGTAAAGTCTGGATCACTTGGAAGCTCCATCATTTATTCTATCGGGTTGTGGTTTGCACCAAAATGTTAAGTAAACATATGGAATAGATGGTATCAAGGCACATTTTCCAAACACTGCTCACCTTTCTTATTAACTAACCGTAAATAATCCACCAAACAGGTAATTTTTAGTAATTTCCCAATTTTGTGTAAGAGACAATTATTTGAAATTTCCACATTGGCTTTGATTAGAGACACGCGTTCATCCTTTGTGAACAGCCTCCCAAAAATGCAAATTTTTTGGATGAACATTACAGGTCAAAAAGCGGTCCAGACTGTAGGGCCTACCTATCTATGTGAAATTAGATGGATTTGACGATCAAGCGTATTTTTAAATGGGCATTTAACATTGTCAAAAAAGTTTGCCCGAGCTTGATTTCCATCCATCCACAAGGCTACAAGCACTTAAGATCATGTTTTTCATAAAACCTTCACATTTAGTCACCTCTAGCCTCTTGTGTTTGTAGATTCAAATGAAATAAGTACGCTTTAGGAGGGCCTACTCTTTTTTTTTTTAATTCTGCTAAAATGGGAGCTTCATTTATTTTGATTTAAATCAAAAACACTCTGTCCATAGGTAGCTGTGAATAGTATACAACAATAGAAACACACCAAAACATAGGTTACCATTATGGGGACAAAGCTATTGTACAATCAAAAGCTTCATTTGAAGTCATTAGCCCATATTAAGGAATTGGCAAACTGTCGGTGGGCCCATCAGTACCATTTAGTAAAACATGAAATCGTCATTATGTAGGCCTGTTTTGAAACAAACCACTACCTGGTGCAAGGGACCCATTTAAACTAAGAATGATAGGGCCTAAGGTTATTGTCAACAATCATTAGGCTTGATCTTACCTGTCATTGTATAAGGATAATAGTTCCAGGCTTTTTCAGTAACATAAAAAACTCTTGGAATTACAGACTGGAGCCAAAATGGGAGTCGACTTGACAGATGAATTCGTTTCTCCGTATACTGCCCCTCGCCATGTTCAGGGTCTTCGCAAGGTCTGTTTTCAATCACCTCCACCCCATCGTCGGAGCTTGATTGCTCATGACTATGACGCGCTATCATGTACAGTTGCCCAATCTGGTACTGAAAGAGAAATACCGTATGGATGAATATGCAATGCCATCTAGGGCGACGGTCGTTCGCCCGCAGCCAAGCACCACGCGACTGTGCTTAGGCGACGACGATCTCCGCCCTGTATACAACAACTACCCGAATTTTGGGGTTTTCAGCTATCTGCACACGCCGCCCCGAAAGATTTGCAATCAACTACAACATCCATGAGCTAAATGTAGGGAAATGTGTCAACAAACATTTATATAATGATAAATTAGTGGGAGTGGCCGAATTCACGCGCATGGTCGAATTCCGGTATATCCACCCTAAGACTAGATAAGGTCAGCTATTCAGTTCTCAACCATCACCTGTTCTCGACCACCCTAACGCGCGCACCACCTATATCAAATAAAACCATGTTGATGTGACAGCTCTGGGATTACTTTTATTAGATTTGGGAACGATTTTTTCATGAAGACTGCAAAAATTCGACTTCGTAAACGATTTAAAATGTATCGAGTATGGTTAGTGATGTAAATTTTCATGAAAAGTCAAATTTGTGAAAACTTTGCTGAAAACTTTGCTGAAAACTTTTCAAGCTGTGAAAAGTTCATGTTTTAGTCGCTTATCACCGTTGTTTCAACTTAAAATTTTGACAGCATGATTGGTAGGCCATAATGGCCTACCATAAGTCATAGATTATAATTTTGTTAGGCCCTTTACCTCTAAATCAGGAGAAAATACCATCATAGCATAGTTGTTAGGACGAGGAGAATTAATTGCAGGACATTTCATTGATGTATTACAAAATTTCTATGTTGACTGTTGATAATTGCTTTAGTTTGAACTTTTTATTATGAAATAGAGTCGGCCCTATAGGCCTACAAAAGTAGCCAATGCCTACTTTTAAAAAAATGCATAGGCCTACAATGTCTAATGTTATGTAGCCTAACAGTATACAAATCCATTTACTAACTAGGAAGCTTCGCAAACGCTTTTTTAGGCGCGTTGTTGGATGAGCGTAATTTTTTTTAAAAAAGAAAAAAGCGTAAAATTGCGATTTTCATGAGAAATAATTTTTTGATTACGCTCAAATTTCACACGAATATATTAATTCATAAAATAAAGGTTCTGTGAAAAAAATCATTACAATCGAATAAATAATGTAGGCCTAGATGTTATAAGTCGAAGAATTTTTTTTTTTAAACTAAGAAAATCGTAAAATTGTGATTTTTATGAGAAATAATTTTTCGATTGTGCTCAAAAAGGTGGCAGTTCTAAGTTTAGAGATTTCGAAGGCCTCCATAAAATTTCATTGCAATGGAGTAACGGTGTAGCCAGAATCGTGTTTAAACAGACAACACAAAAATTTTAAAAATTTAAAAAAAAGAAAGAGAAAGAAATACAAAAAAAAACATTCCGGATTTTTTTCTCCAGTGTAGTGAAATGGAATCTTTGCTTCGCTCACTACGCTCATCCAATTAGTAATTATTAATTAATCAGTACCTACATAGTTTGATTTCATAATACATTTCAAAACTCAAAATTTAGTGTCTTATAAGTGGCAATATTTCCAGTATCGTTATTACTTTTGGCTTTAAAGTTTAAAGCAATTCCGAATCGTATTCCAAGACCTTGTAGATCTGTAGCAACTAGGTACCTACATTATTACCAAACTTTTTACCAACTTTTCAAAAATTTGAAAACTTTCACAAGCTTGGTGAAAAAGTTTGCATGAAAGTGAAAACTTTTCAAACTTTTCATTGCAAACTTTTCGCCTTTACATCACTGAGTATGGTATTGAATTTTAAATTGGTAGGGCAATGCGAGTTCGACCTACAGAATGTGGCCTAAAAAGATCGCGCTAGTAAGGTTAGCATCGGCGTTGCACATTTCCAGCAAGGGTTTTCTCCTGTTTAATTTGGGCTCACGACATACTGTTACGGTAGCATTTATTTTGACTATTAAACATTGTATTTAGGATAAATGCTTTTACTTTTAGTAGGCCTATTTAATTTATAATTAGGTAGGCCCTACACCTCAAATATTGAATTCAGCACAGCAGTCACGAGACAATTGTCATGACGGAACGTACAGTAATCAGATCTCGACCGCCAGGAAATTAGTTCTCGACCTAGGTTTAGGGCCCAGGAGTAAGTGGTCTGAAATGGTCTATTTTGCTCATTATTGATTCTTTTGCACCGAAATATGTATTTTTGTGGACATTTAAATTCTACCGTTTTTATAATGCTATTAAACTCTGGGTTGATTTCTGATTTTGATAATATTCGGCGAAGTTTAACATGGGATTTGCCGCGGTCGAAAATTGGTTAAATGTAGGTGGTCGAGAATAGGTTACCTACGAAATAAAAACCTAGGTCGAGAATTGAATCGATACAGCCTTCGATTGTTAGTTGATTCGACCAAAAGTACCTATAAATATTTGGATACGTTTTGGTACACTACCCTGAACAGCCTCATTCGCCGGAACGTTTTGAGACCTTCCCCAACTATGTCGGAGATACAATGGCTGAAATAAAGTCCACTCTTCAAACATCATTTGAATTTTAAAAAGATTGTATGTTATCATAGAGGTCAGAATAAAATGCAACAAAATCGCCCAACAATTGTTTAAGCTATTCATGCGCCTTGTTGGCTGCACCCTTCCTAGCGATACGTCACTTGGCGTGAGTCCGCCCGTATACCGATCAGGTAGAGGCTTGACGGAGCCCACCAGTGTTACGCAATCATTCAGGTAATGAAAACTTATAAGAAACCTGCATATACCTTGTGCTTTAATGAGTCCATATTTAGTGTTTCATTTATGTTATAGCCTATTTGTGTTGTTTTCTAAATCTTGTGACAATGGTGAATACGTGTTGTGTCTATTCGGATAGTAATAGGGCCTAAGTAATAAGCGTAATAATGATCGTGGCATTTCGCTATATATTATCAATAACAGACAATTTCCTTCACTACAATAAACAGTAACTCTGCAAAATACATTGATTGAAAGAATTATACCATATGTATTTCCCTATGTTTGTGTGATCCATGGTGTAGGCCTAATCGCCTCAACACAATACCGCCTCCCTCGCACACATCGCTGTGACTGAAGGTTGCAGGTAGTGGGCGACCGGTCGAGCTCGTTTCACTCCCCCAAGTGACGTCACACGTAGTCTTAGCGCGCCCCAGTTCAAATGTAAATAAATCCGATTTCGTTCAACCAATTTTGAAAATTCTTTTTTCTAGGCCTACGTACGTAGAACAGTACATGGAAGAAAATAGCTGTAACTACTTGAAGATAACACTGGGCCTTTAAGGACAAAAGGTGGTCGAGAACTGCATAGCTGACCCTAGCCTAGGGTTACCATAAGTGTCTCAGCAATAAAGAGGACATTTCGTGCACAGACATTCGCGGACTACAAGGGGTCTGGGGCAGAGCCCCAGCCGCCGGAGGCAAAATTTTTTTTGGACATTTTTACCGGTAGGATAGCGTTTAGAGCGATCTGAACAAGGAAGGACAGTGGTGCCGACGCCTTTTAAATTGAGAGGTTATTTTTTAAATGAACACGAAACGGCACGAAACGTACGGAAATGGTAACTAAATCACGTGATAGTACACTGCTTTCTGCACAGCCTGGCGTGTTGTGTGACACGCTCGGACATGATTGGCTGCTCGTATTCAGCGATTTACGGTCGGTGGATGGTAAGTGAGGGGGCGGTAGGGTGCGCATGCGCCTCTGCATGGAATTGGGTGAAATAACCGGACATTTGCATTATTTTGAAAAACCGCCCGGACAGACATTAAAAAAAGAGGACATGTCCGGCTTTAGCCGGACGTATGGTAACCCTACTCTAGCCCTAGGGTACTCTCCCTTGGCATAGCAGAGTCTAGGTAGGCTTCTTTTCACATACCGGTAGGCTAGGGTGACCATAATCCTAAAAGTAAAAACCGGGACACATGTACTTTCGTTTTGTATGGACTTGCGTGGGCTAACCGGGGGTTTCTGGGGCAAAGCCCAGCCGCCGGAGGCGGAAAATTTTTGGGGTAATTTTCCCCAAGATAGCCTGTAGTGAGATCTGAGACAGGTTGGGTTGGGGGTTTGGCCTTTGCTTTGAGAGTGTGGTGCAAGTAGAAAAGTCAGGTCCCAGCAAATTATAAATAGTCCTTTCTTAATGAAGTGCCACTCGGCCGAATATTTTTCTTGAAACGAACATTTCCGTTTCGGTTTCGGCATAATGCTTCCTACTCACACGGCACAATATCACTGACAGACACAACACAACCGAACAGTAGCTCAATCAGAGCGAGACTGACGAAAGTCACGAAACAACCCGCGTGCACTGCACAGTAGGATAGCCTCTGCCTAGGCTGTCTCAAGGTTGCAACTGCTTCTCGAGAGTGGAGTGGGTTGGGCCGTTGGGCGGGCGGCGAGCGCGGCCTCTTTGGTCGCGTCTCGCGTTGCAAGAAGGCGGCGAGCGCGGCCTCTTTGGTCGCGTCTCGAAAAAAGAACGGCGCTTCGCGCTCAAAGAATACTGAAAAGTGAAAATTAACGAATTTTCACGGAAAATAGGAGATTTTATTTGTTGTGACAAATCCGGGACAATTACATGTCCCGGGTGGTGTCTCTCGGGACACCGGGACAGATACCCGAAAACCCGGGACTGTCCTGGGAAAACCGGGACGTCTGGTCACCCTACGGTAGGCTAAATTAATTAACTTAACTGACCTAGGGCTAAGCCTAGACATAGTAGGATAGGTTTAGTTAGCTTGAGGCATAGATAGGGCCTAGGCTAGGCCTTGGATGTAAGGTTAGACCCATGCTGCGCCAAGGCCTACCTATGATAGGGGGAGGCCTACCCTAGGCCCTAGGCTACCACAACGCAATGCCTTACCTCTTCTACAGTCAATGGCATGCATACTCGGTACTCCTTGGTAAGAACCATTACACCACCTGCCCAAGCCTGGCCTAAAGAGGTGGTGTGGGTATTGGCTCCTCGCTTAGGCCCTGGGGGCTTGTGTTCAGCCTTTGGAGGGTCGAGTGTCTGCTGTGGCCGACTAGATCTTACGTCTTCCCATGAAAAGAGACAGTTTCTGCAGGTGGCTGAATGTAATAAAAAGCGTATTTATAACTAGGTCTACAAAAACTTGGAAAATTTATGTACGGGCCTAGGTTCTAGTTCCCAACAAATTAAAAACATTCTAATTGAAAAGAG
>JAMZAV010010959.1:0-18734 GCA_024449915.1 Sweltsa coloradensis | reverse complement strand
AAAACTTTTTCCGGAGTTTGGAACTTTTTTTTCTTGGGGCGGACGGTGGACTATCCACTCGATTAGAATGTTCCAAATAGCTATTGGGAGGTTTAACTTCCTTTGTAATACGCGAACTAGGTAGTTATTGGACGGATAGCTTATGGGACAGATAACTTTTGTTACAGTTAACGTTTATTATTTGTTGATTGTAATACCGGCCCTCAGTAATATAATTGTCGTAGTTTTAATCTGTTCTGGTTTCTTGAATAGTCATTAGGTAGTTTAGTTTTCTCTGTCATAAAGTCTCTTATGCTGTAGTATCCCTTTTTGTGTTAGGAGTTAGTTCATTTTGTATGTTTTGATTGTGTGTGTTGTTTGATCAATATGTAGTTCAGTTCATTTTCAGTTCAGTTTTATTAGAATCCATGTAGGTTACATTGTAACATTGGTTTTGTCAATATATTATTAATATTATATATAACATATACGTATATAGCAAAATAAAACAACAATCAATACAATTTGGTTTACTATAAACTAACTAAAAATAGCCTGTTACATAAATGAGCATTTACTACTCCGGACTAAGTACCATAATTATATAAACATACATTATAAAAATGCTTTTCCACAACAAGGATGTTTGTTTAAATAAAACAATGATAAAACAGTGATAAAACAATGATAAAAAGTGATTATTTGGTATCTACCAGGTAAACATGTCATCTTTTTCATTGGTGATGTATTCGTTTAGTGTGTAGAAACAGTTTTTTTATCAGGTATTTTTTTATTGCTAAGATCTGTTTGTCGGTGCTTGTTAAGTTTTTAATGTTAGGAGGTAGTTTTAAATAAAGTTATGCATATTTATTATTGATGTCTGTCCCTTTTTTGTGTTGTATTAGCTCGGATGAAGATGCTCTTTCTGTCGTGTATTTTTGTGCGTGAACTTGTGTGTTCGTTGTGAAATCCTGTCTGCTTTTAATGGTTTGTTTTAAAATTTCTAAAATGTATAAGCTTGGCATAGTCATAATTTGAAGATTTTTAAAAGCTTCCCTACATGATTCCTATTTTTAGGCCTGCAATGGCCCTGATTGCTCTCTTTTGCAATATAAAAGCATCTTGTGGAATTTGTTGAATTTCCCCACAAGGGGATAGCGTATCTAAGGCGAGCTTCAAAATAAGCGTGGTACGCAATTTTTGCAGTATTTCTGCCAATAGAGTTATTAGTGACCTTCAGGGATAGCATGCAGATGCCAATTGAGCACATAGCGACTTCACATGGTCTTTCCAGCTAAGGGAATTATCAATTTTTGCTCCTAGCATCTTTGCGCAGTCTCCCTCATTTATATTAGTTTCATTAAATGTAATGACTATTTATCCTTAACGGCCTTTTTTTAAGTTTAAAGTGAAATAAAGTTGGTCTTTTTTCCCGTTAAAGGGCCTAGTTTGTTTGCTGATAACCAATCGTCAATTTTGAATGCTGCTGCGTTTCCCTTTTTTTCAACTACTAACGGGGATGTGTCAATAATTAGGGATGTTATATCATCTGCATAAAGTATTACTTCGTCAGAATTTATATTTGCTTCAAGGTCATTTATGTAAAGAAGGAATGCAATAGGGCCTAAAATAGAACCTTGAGGCACCCCTGCTAGACTTACTACATGGGGAGCAGTGATTTTCCATGTGTCCCTTCTCATTTTCACTCTTAATTTTCACTTGTTGTTTTCTCTTTTTTAAGTAGGATTCAAACCATTTTTAGCGTTATGTCACTAAAACCTATTAGTCTTAGTTTATTTAAGAGAATATCAAAATCCACACAGTCGAAAGCCTTTGAAAGGTCACAGAAAATGCCCAATGTGTGTTTGCCCTTCATCTAGTGAATTGAGTACATATCTATCAAAGTCAAAAAATGCCGTATTTGTGGACTTGCCAGCCATAAAACCATGCTGGGCATCAGTTATAATTTTATTTTTTTTTTTAGGGAAAAACCACTAGCTGATTTTTTACGATACTTTCCAACACTTTTGAGAAAGTAGGTAGTATTGAGATGGGTCTGTAATTCGCTATATCGGTCTTATCACCATTTTTATATATAGGGGTGATTAAATGAATATTTTAGTCTCTCAGGGAAGACTCCGCTTTTTAATTGATGTATTAAATACAAAACTAAGGGGAGTTTTTATGAATGCTATACATTTTTTTATCACCGTGGTTGGGATTTCATCCCATCCATAGGAGCTAGTATTTTTAGTTTTCTAACTTTAGGTCCCCGATGTTCTCTTCTGTGATTTAAGTAAAATTAAATTCATTATAAATATTTTATTTTGTTTGTTGAAAGAGATCTATAGGGTCTGATTTAGTGCTAGCTGTAACTATTTTTTTTATGTATATTTACAAATAATTATTAAACATTGACGCCACCACGTGTGGTTTTTTTTACTATTTCATTTGCGGTCCCGGACCCATTTTCATAGTGGATATGATTGTCCAATAAGGACGCTACCGACAGTGATATATTATGGTTTGGATTCCAAAACCCTCCATTTCTTCAAATCAACCTGAAAGCAAATTAAATTAACATATTAATAACATTAATAATATTGGTAATGCTATTTACAGCATACTTGGAATATGGCCATGCTTCAAAGTGAAGATTTCTTAATGCAGCAATGGCTCAGGCTACTAAGAGTCCACCGCCAACATTTTTCCAAACATAGGCGTAAACTGCATCCAGGTACTAGTATAGAAAATAAGTTATTTAAATTTTATTTGTCCAACTTTTAGTAGACCCTACTCGTATTTCAAACAAAGATTTATTCACCATTATTTTAGGTTAGTTTCTTATGAAAAAATTTAGTAATTTTATGCTCCGTGTATTTTAAACCATAACAACACGAGAAGAATCTCACCTGCATGCATCGACATGCATAGTGGTCCATAAGGAATGGCAAGAGAAGGGGCAGAATAAACTGTGGGAAGAGTACACTAATGAGGACGACTGGTAAACGCAAGTGCTATAGTAGAACTAGGGAAACGCCAAAGTCGTTGTCAAACGAGTAAGTGAGCCAAGTGTTGAGTACCCGGGAACATCCCCTTTCCTCCCCTATACCTAAGGCTGGATCGAGCCCAGTATGTGGTATTATACCGAGTACTCAACACATGGCTCACTCACTCGTTTAACAACGACTTTTGGCGTTTCCCTAGTTATTTAATTGAACATTTAAAATGCGAATCGTGTTCTAAACGTATTAGCGTAAAACATTAACAAATTTCCAAGATGAAACAAAATCACCTAATTTTTATTTCCCATTTAACACCCCTCAAAAATAATATGTGGATGTAAAAATATAAAAAAGTTCAAACTAACGGGCATCGAACCCCAAACCCTCGGGCGGTAGACTAAATGCTTACCCACTGTGCATGTCAGCCACGCAATCTCGTCCCGCTAGCTGCTACTAAACAAATGCTATCGATAATTTAAAAAATCACATTTTTATTTATTGTAGGCTTAAATCGCAATGGATCTTGCTGATTTTGTTAACAGTTCTCAGTAAACTCGTACCGGATGTCTGTTTAAAATTTCAGCGAAATCTGTTCAGCGGTTCGGCTGATTTTCGACGTACAGACAGACAGACAGAATCACAGAATGAGAGCCGTTTGAGTTGAATGGAGACACTTGGTCGCTCCGCTCCCTCGTTTAAAAAAAAAGAAACAGCTCAATTCCGGCTTCAAACAGGACATGACTTTCATGGAAAGCACATCCATAGATTTGGAATTTTTTAATCTAGTGTCTGTCGGATGTGTGGAGCTGGCGAACAGGGCAGGAACATCTTTTTTAATGTACCGGTATAGCAAATCACAACTCGCGCAATTAAACTTGTTAGAAATAAATACAGGAGTTGGGATGGCTAATAATAAATTAAGTGAAAAATAGCTCACATAGCTAGCTCGGTAACGAAACGCTTTTTAGGGAAAATAGTCACTACCTTGACCCTAGACTTGCGACACAATGACAATACATAGACAACAAACAGTGTGCACTGTGGTATTTGCATACCCCTAGTACACGTGGGCTTACCAGGACTCAAAGGTCTACAGAGTGATGTGCATGGCTGGGATGCGGCTACCGCCGCAGCCACTACTACTAACTACTAACAACAGAACACTAATGACTAATGAGGAAGAAATAGAAGAAACAATGGGAAATGTAATGTCAATACAGGAAGTAGCTGAGGCAGTAAAAGCCATGAAAAAGGGTAAAGCTGCGGGAGAGGATAAAATAGCTGTAGAGATGATCAAGGATGCAGGGACTGCAGGCATAGATTGGATGTGGAGAGTGACCAGTGCAGCTTGAAAGAACAGAAGGTACCAGATGACTGGGGGAAAAGAATTATAGTTCCAACATTTAAGAAAGGGGACAGGAAGAAGTGTAAAAACTATAGGGGGAAACTCTGATGAGCCAGTGTGCAAAGATATAACGAGAAAATACTAGATCAAAGACTACGACAACAAGTAGAGCCAAGTATGAGAGAGGAACAATATGGGTTTAGAGCTAGTCGCTAAACTAAACTACTTACAATATGGAATTATTGGTTGGGGAGGGGGTAAAATAACTCATCTGGAGAAGATACTCATAACAAAAAAAAGAATCCTCAAAGTTTTTTTAAATCAACCGATGACCTTCCCTAGTAATTTATTGTTCTCAACTCTAAGTCTTAGATCTTAGGCAACTATATATAAAACTGTGCAAATTTACAGTATTTAAAAACCCCAAACAGTACATATACCGGTACAGAAACGTGGACTACCCTCACTATTCAACTCGTAATCTTGTGGAAAATTTTTGATCATACCCAGAAAAAATCAACTACCAGCCAAAACCACTCTGAAATTTAGCACCAAGAATTTTTAACTCTTTACCCATAAATATTCTAAATGAAAACAACCCTATTAAATTTGAAACAAGTGTTAAAAACCCGGTTGCTACGGCAGGACAGACAACATTTGGAAGACCTAATATCAATGAATAACATATTCCAAAAGTGTGGAAGTAATAAAACAGAAAATGCATGTTGCTACGCAATAAGAATTAAAAATTAGAATTAGTTTTAGAATTAGTTTTTAGGTTAAAGATGACATAAATTTGATTTTCATTTTATTTAAAATTTTTGGATGAGCGAAGCGAAGACTTCAAATTTGACTTTGGTTTTTTTGTTTGTTTTTGGATGAGCGTAGCGAGCGTATGGAGCGAAGCGAAGATTCCATTTCACTACACTGGAGAAAAAAATCCGGAATGTTTTTTTTTTTTTTTTTTCTTTTTTTTTTTTTTTTGTATTTTTGTGTGTTTGTTAACACGATTTCGGCTTTAAAAACCCATACTCCCGATTGCGATGAAATTTTATGGAGGCCTTCGAAATCTCTGAACTTAGAACTGCCACGTTTTTTAGCGCAATCTGGAAATTTTTTCTTATAAAAAACGCAATTTTACGATTTTTTTCGATTTTTAAACAATTTCTTCGACTTATAACACTTACTGCTTTATCCGATTGGAATGATTTTTTAACAGAACCTTAATTTATGAATTAAGATATTCGTGTGAAATTTGAGCGTAATCGAAAAATTATTTTTTTCATGAAATTTAAATTTTTCGGGTTTTTTTCTTTTTTAAAACAATTCTTTGACTTATAACACCTACATGCTTATCCTATGTAATGATTTTTTCATAGAACCTAATTTCATGAATTAATATACTCGTGTTAATTGAGCGCAATCGATAATATTTCTTATGAAAATTGCAATTTGTACGATTTTTTCTTCTTAAAATTACGTAAAAATTAAAATTTATTAAAAAATTAGTATTTTTAATTTATTTAATTAATTAAAAAAATCTTCACTAATAATGATTTTTCACAGAACACAGAAAATTACGCGTAACACAATGCAGCTCATGCACCAATACGCTCATCCAACAACGCGGCGGGACTTAAGCGTTTTCTTAGTTTTTACTTATGTTACCCCAAGAAAAATAGCTCGGGTATTTCGTTTTTGTTAGTTTTTTTGTCTGTTTTTTCGCTCTCTACCGGGCAAAGGGGCATATGCGATTTTGATAAAAAATTGGATGGACCTTCAAAATCTCGAACTTAGAGCTGTATTTTTTTTTGGGGTACAATCGAAAAAATTTCTCATAAATATTACTTTTTATTTTTTCGATTTTTTGTCCCCAAATTTTTTTCGTGATTTTGGAAAAAACGGCTATCGGTATTGATAAAATTTTATAGGAAATTTAAAAAAACCACGAAGTCTATTGTTATGATTTTAAAGACATTGAAAAAATATTTTACAGCAATCGTACTTTTACGATTTTTTTCCGGCTTTTAATACATATTTGTTTATTTGGGCCGATTTTGCCCAAAACGGGTGGGGCTAAAACGTTCATATTTTACATTGACATAAATTTTGGTGATGCAGTCAGTCCCTTTAAAAGAAAAATTTCAAAAAATTTTGGTCAAAATTCATAGAAAAAAAGGTTTTAATTAAGCCTTTTCACTGTATAATAAAACAAGTAACTTAAATTTTTATGAATTTAGGTTTTTTTGGAAAAATTTGAGAGAATTTGAAAAAACTATTTTCATGAAAATAAAAATTTTTACGTTTTTTTTCTTTTTTAAAAACAATTTTTGACTTAAAAGTTAACACCTACATGTTTATCCATTGTAATGATTTTTTCACGATCCTTAATTTTAGAAAAAACATTTCGTTAAAATTTGTGCGCAATCAAATAATTATTCTTATAAAAATTTTCAATTACGTTTTTTTTTCCTTTTTTTTTAAATTTACGATTTATTAAAAAATAAATAAATTAAATTTAATTTTTATTTATTTTTTTAAATTTTTTTTTTAAATTTCAGTTTAAAATGATTTTTCACGAAAAACAGAAAACCCGCTAACACATAGCCGGAGTGGAAGACTTTTCCCCCGGGCCCCAAAAAATTCCGAACAAGCTAAAAATTGCAACGGGCTCAGATAAGCCTACTAAGCAATTTTAAAAGACCCCAAAGCTCCGCGCGTGCGTCTTGGATATAGTGAAAAAAAGGGCTTAAGTGCCAAAAATTTGTTTTTTTCAATGGCAAATTTTGGCACTTAAAATAAAAAATTATTTAAATATTTTACGAAAGTAAGTTTAAATCATCATAAGCTTCAACCCATGGTGGAAAAGGGGGTGTAAAGCTAAAAATTGTATTCTAAATTTTTTCAATTCAATACATTTTGACATAATTGTGCAACTGCAAAAAATTATGTATTCATAAAACGAAACGTGAAATTGTTCCCTTTTTTCGCCCTGTGTGTTTTAAAAAACTGGGGGGGCATAAGGGCGTAAGTGACAAAATATGTTATTTTCAGTTTCAAAAAAATTTTTTTACATTCTTACTTTGCAAATTATTTGTTTTCGTACGAGACAAAAGAAAACCTTTTCCCCCGGCTTCGTTGTGGCTTTTTGAAAAAGGGGTGGCAAAAGGGCGTAACTGACATCTAATTAGTTTTTAATAAAAAAAGGGTTTAACATTTCAACAGGGTTTTTTTTAAAACATATGAAACCATACAATGGCCCCAAATGTAAAATCCATGCATGCTGACGATTTGCTATGGCCACTTGTTTTAAAAAAAACCATTAAAAAACGTTGTAAGTACTGATTGGACAAACCAAACCTTTAAAAAAATATTCCCCAGCATTCTCAAGGGGCTTGATAGACGGATTTTAAATGGATTCGGTTTGAGCTGTGGACAACCTATCTTGGGTTTGACTATGTATCACATCCAATGATAGGCATGAAAAAAAGAAAAACATTTTTAAATCCCGTTTTGATTTTTAAACCCCAAGGGGAAATAAAAGCTTACATAGCGGACTGAATTGCATGTGGCCCGGCTGGCTTTGATGCTACAAACTATTATACGCCCCCATGTTTGCCATAAGCCAAGAGGGGATGGAGGATAAATCTATTAAATTGCTGGTGGACTGGCACATATCAAATCTGAACTCAAAGTACGCATTGCAAAAAAAGGCTACTGCTCAATGAAGTAAAGGGGAATGTACCACACCCAAAATTTATTTGAAAAAAGGGTTTAGAAAAACACAAACGGCAACTTATATTTTAAAAAATTTCCCTGATAATTTCATTTACAAATTTATTTTTGGTAACCCAGCTTAGTAATTCCCCCCAGTTGGTACAAGAGGTCCCCTGTACCCAGCCGTTTTATTCAAAAATCAAAACATGAAACATGATTTATATAGATTCTTTGTATGGAAAAGGAGAGGTGGCCGCCCCACTCATTTCATGCAAATTTTGCCCACTATACGGAAAATTATGTGTCGGCATGGATTTTAAATGTATAGGGAGATTGACCCCAAACTCTGTGACAAAAATATGTGTTTTGGGAGTTAACCAAAAAAGACTTCGTCGAACAAGAAAGTCGTTTTGTGCAAAAGCGTCCTTTAGTCACCATTACCAAAAAATGCTATAAATAGTTGATGTTGGGGTAAATTCAATGTGAGTGATGCGATCAGTTATGCTTTTGTCAAGAAAAAAGGGGCGCCTCATCTTTTTCGCTTCACTACGGTTTTATAGTATTACTTTTTTAAGTACGACCAGGGGAATGGACACCCCAATTAATGCTTTTTGTGCCAAATTTGGGATTTTTCTTGAGCATGATGACCTTAAGTCTTCAAATATTGCCGGCTGATAATCTGGCGAACGTACACCAAATTTTTGAATCAGTGTGAATTTTATAGTTTTTTCATTACGCCATTTTGCCACTATATACATCAAGAATCACACTCATGATCTGTAGTGGGGTTGTAGGATGTGAACTACAGACAGCCAAACCCCGCTAGGTTGTCCCAACTACCCCGCTCTAATCCCCTTTCAAAATACGTTTATTTTTTTTAACAGAGTTGAGTTTCCAAGCTTTTGGGTTGGGGTATGTCAAAACTTTCCCCCCAAAACACACCAGATTTCGCCAAACTATGTCTATGCTGCCGTTTGAGAATGCGGGGGTAAATATTTTTAAAATTTGGGGATGTCCAATCTGTACTTCAAGTTTTTTAAGGTTCTTTACATACAAACTGGCCAAGAATCGTCAGCAGCATGGATTTACATTAGGTCCATTGTATGGTATTTATATGTTACAATAAACGTAGTTGAATGTCAAAAGCCCTTTTTTTTATTAAAAACTTAATTATGATGTAATTACGCCTTTTGCCCCCATTTATCAAAACGCCCCCAAAAGAACTGGGGGTGATGTTTCTTTTTTCTCGTACGAATACTAAAAAATTGCTAGTATAATTCAAAAGTTTGAAAACGAAAATAAATAATTTTTTACTTATGCCCTTATGCACCGTTTTAAGACACCTGGTCGAAGGGAAAAGGGAACAATTTTCCTTTTCGTCGTTGATTACATAATATTTGCAGTTGCACATATTAGTCAAAATGTATTGAAAAAATTTTAAAATATATATTTTTAGATTACGCCCTTTTTTTACGCATGGGTTTAAGCTTATGACTATTTAAAATTTTTTTTTTTGTAAAAATATTTAAAAATTTTACATATAAGTACAAAAAAAAAGGTTTTAAATTGAAAAAACAAATTTTTTGGGACTAACGCCCTTTTGTCACTATATTCAAAACGCACGGGCGGAGCTTAGGGGACTTTTAACTATTGTTTTTTGAATGATCAAATAACATGTGTGCAAATTTTCAGCTTTTTCGGAATTTGTCCGGGTACACCATACAAAATTTTTCTCCACCCTGGGGAACATGGCAGCTCAAAGCACCAATTCGCCCCCCAAAACCGCGGGGGCCCTTAAGCCTTTCCTAGTTTTAGATAATAATAATTGGATGAGCGTTGTGAACGAAGCAAAGATTCCATTCTGTTACACTGGAGAAAAAAATCCGGAATGTATTTTGGTATTTTTGTGTGTCTGTTAACACGATTCCGGCAAAAACCGATACTCCAATACGTTTGAAATTTTTTGGAGACCTTCGAAATCTCTGAACTTAGAACTGCCACGGTTTTTTTAGCGAAATCAAAAAAATTATTTCTCATGAAAATCACAATTTACGATTTTTTTTTTTCGATTTTTTTTAAATTTCTTCGATTATCTACATGTTTTAAATCCGATTATAATGATTTTTTCAAAGAACCTCAATTTTTATGAATTAATATATTATGTGAAATTTAAGCGCAATCAAAAAAATTATTTCTCATGAAAACTGCAATCTTACGATTTTTTTTCATTTGAAAAAAATGTCTTCGACTTGTAACACCTACATGCTTCATTTGATTGAAAATGATTTTTTCATAGAAACCTTAATTTTATGAATTAATATATTTGTGTGAAATTTGAGCGCCAAATCGAAAAATTATCTCATGAAAATCGCAATTTTACGATTTTTTTCATTTAAAAAAAATTACGATTTTTTTCGTTTTTTTTTAATTTCTTCGACTTGGTAATTTTTTTTTTTCACAGAACAACAGAAATCTGTATAACACATGGCAGCTCAATGCACCAATTATGCTATCCAACAACGTGCCTGAAAAGCGTTTGCGAAGCTTCCTAGTTGCTAACAAAAAACATGTTTTATTATTGGCATTGAACCTTTGACAATTATATCATCACCCACATGCAGCAACAAATTTTTTCAGCCATGAGTTATCCCAATGTTGAGATCTGTATAGCTCCATAATAATAAAAATAATCAAAACACCGGGGTTCCACATAAGTCAGGTCAGGGAACAAAGTCAGGTCGGGCTCCATATTTTATTAAAATTTATTACTATCAATTATTAAATTTTAATAACACTTTGGTTGCTGCACCTATTACTACGTGCATTTAGCATTATGTAGCACTTTTTTTTGCCTACCTTCAAAACTTGTGCATGAAGTGTATCATATTTTTATTTTGAAATTATGTCATCTGATATTTAAAAAATGTTTTTAAACGAATTATAAATACTATATTAAATAAAATAAAATAGGACTGGAAAAACACATGAAATCGGAAGAAATACTCATTAATAAGGTGGACTTTAAATCTTGTGTGCCGGTGTTGACACTGTACTGAGAGACAGCCCATGTGTACAGGGCAAGATTCTTATTTTGGAGTTCTTCGAGCGTCCACCCACTTAATATTTTATAAATTAACCACCACTTTAGCTGTTTCAATAAAACCTCAAATCTCTCAATCATGAATGACTTTTTCGGTTTTTTCGATGTCATGCAGCCACTGTAGCATTGCAAAGCAAATTTAAATAAATATTGGCATAGGATAACGCATTGCAATTTTGTGTCATTTTAATTTTGAGGTTATTCCTTCTATCTTTAATAGCCATGTTATTTATAAACTTGTTGTATTCCTTATGTTTCAGGGCCAATGGACGGCTTCTCACTGAATATATTAAGTACGGGTCAAAGATTTTTGTACTGGATAAGGATTTTTTTGTTTTTCTTAATAATATAT
Source organism: Sweltsa coloradensis (assembly GCA_024449915.1). Lineage (NCBI taxonomy): Eukaryota > Metazoa > Arthropoda > Insecta > Plecoptera > Chloroperlidae > Sweltsa > Sweltsa coloradensis. The sequence continues at coordinate 7,236 of JAMZAV010010959.1, read as the reverse complement.
CGGATGTTTGTATAGGTGTTTTATATTATGTATTGCAATATCACAGACTCATTGTACATTGTAAACACGAAAGCAAATATAACTACTAAAAAAATATTACTATAGGGCCTACAGTATTTGTAAATACAGTAAATGCAATGCACATTGATACAGTGACAATACTGAAACATTTTGTTGACATTTACATATTTAATTATTTACCATTCAATCAAACATTTTAATTTTTTCATTAAATCAAATTTTCACTTTTGCTGTTTATGCACACATCAAACAAATTTAACAATCAATTTTATTTTGCTAGTTAATTCTAAGATACTACTGCAAAAATTGAGTGTCTTTTTTTATTTGAAACTAAAAACATGCTAGCTAACTTATAAAATGATAATGAATGATTTTTCACCGTTTGTGGATTAGTAATGCTAATCATGCTAATATTTAGGAAATAACGACTACTTGAGAACCTAGTGTCCTTCAACTTTTTGGGTCATATTGTGTCACCTGTGGCATTGTAAGTTAATGAAATGAGTTTTTGCTACAAAGTGTGGAAAAGGCCAACCATCAGACAGTTCAGTTTAGATTAGAGAGACAGGTTGGGAAAGCATAGAGAACAGAAAGCCCAGCCTGAAGGGGTCGACAAAACTTTTCACCTGCTGATGACAACTGCAGCTAATTTAAAGTAGTTTTAAAGTAGATGCGTTTTGCCCTTCTGGGACTCATCAAGCGGATGGTGGCCACTTATGATCAGCTAACTACATACAAGCAAAACACACAACCAAACCTGTGGTAAGGCCATGCAAGAAGTAAATTCTGCATGCATGTTTTCATCATCAGCAAGGTTACTTCACACACCATTCATAAACTGGGGCACACCGTCAGCACAAGCAGTAAGGGGGCTTCCCTCCCAACTTCCCAACTCTGGTGCTCGGGAGACAAAAAATCCATGACTTACCCTGGATTCGAACCAGGACCCTTGGCAACAAGAGAAAAGCTGCCCCACCTGCTGTTGCTGGGCAAGGGTGCCTCTTCATTCATTCTAAGAGAATAGGTTAGAGATAGGAAGGGTGGAAAGTCACAACACAGCACAACCAGTGAGGGGGCTTCCCTCCTAGACTCTGGTGCTACTATAGTATTTTACAACATAATTGTTTTAAAAATTGTCATTTAAGTTTTCTGTCTGGGCATGTAAAATTATCTCCTACATGCCCAGATGGGTATATTTCATAATTTTTTTGAGCCCTGGTTTAGGCTAATTAAAGCTATATGATAGAACTTCTTCATATGATTGGGAAAGGTCAAAGTGCGTGCAAAAAGTATCATATTTGGTACATTCTGCTAAGATACACATCTGGGAACAGCCTTTTCTTCGTACTAAAAATTTGATACATCTAGAAATTGAAAAATCCAACCCGACTGGGACTAACCAAATCGAAACATACAGGCCTTATACACCTTGTCTATACTTACGTTCACTTTAAGTCCTTCCCACTTTAAATGAGTCATTTAAAGTTACCGTGCGTCTACACGGGAACAACGATCACCGCCCGTGATTTAACGTCATTTTTGAGTTTAGATGGCAATGACTAATCAGCTGTCTTTCTTATTATTTTTCACCTGTTTTTCAATGTCAATTAAACAATGAATTTCGTCACTAGAAAAATTTCGTCTTTTCTTCTTATCTTCTTTAGAATTTTGAGACGTGATTAAAGTTACAGAGTGGCTATGTCGGGCTAAAGTAATGTCACAAACTCTGAACATAACCTCAAATACTAGTCGTTCCGCCATTTCAGGATCGAGATACAGTAATCGATTGTTATTAAAGCAGCTCCTCACTTTAAATGGGGTCCTGGGATGATTTAAAATGAGTCGGACATAGACATCCCATATAATTGGCTAGACTAGCAGTCAGCGGTCCACTTCCGGGACAATGGGAAGCCATCTTGAATGGGTGAGTTTGCAATGTTAATTAGATGGGAGCCATTAATCGAACAAATATTTTTAAAGATGGCCGCCAGTTTGGCAGGTGAGCATATCCAACTTTAAACACCAATGATTACTAAATAGCCTTATGCAATAACTTTGCATTGTTTCTGTTTGTTCAATACCATGCTGCACAAGCTAAAACCATATCAAACAATCCAGTAAAATACTTAATTGCATTAAAAATAGCATAAATTAAAATGCCAAACCGCCATCTTGAATGGGTGAGATTGACGCTTCAATTTGGTACACTCGCGCCTGTGCGGATGTATTGGAGACTGCGTATCTAGCCTACTATAGGTGTTAAGATATCTATGGAGTGGGAGTTCAAGTTGCTTTTTGAGCGTCTACACCTAGACTTAAAGTGCCCCTCACTTTAAAGCTCACTTTAAAGCGCTAGTGTAGACAAGGCATAAATCTATTTTCATAATAATATTTTCATTATTTTGTAATTTTATTTTATTTTTTTTAATTTTTTGTTTATTTTTTTGTTTAAATTGTGGATTTGTTTTGAACATTGGAAAATCTAAAAGGAATCTTATTTTAGGATCACAATTCAAATTAGGATCCCAAAAATTATCTTATTATTCTGTTATTTATCCTTAATAAACGTTTTAAACGTATATTTTATTTTTCACGTTGAATTTTTGTTCTTGCAGTTTTATTGACTTATTGTCATTTCTTAGTTATACTTTAGGATTTTACGTTGTACACCACGGACCAGTATTTGTATGTTGGTAGTTCCCATTATCCATATTTTCTTATGTGTGCTTGTCTGAGGAATGAGGAGACTTTGATTACAGGAAAGACCATGTCTTTTAGAACAGGCTCGGTTCAGGTTCTGGTTTGGAACTAATAGACCATACTCATTATCTGATCTATCAATCTGGAAGGGAATACGTTGGTTATTAACTAGGATCAAGGGTTTGAACCAATGTCAAATAGGGTTAGTCTAGTTTGAGATATTTGAGAGATGACAAGTCTGGAAGTCCATTGTTGCTGTTTAAATGTTAAACTTGAACCCGTTTCCAAATTAGTAGTAGTAATAGTAGTAATAGTAGTGGTAGTGGTAGTAGTAGTACTAGTAGTAGTAGTAGTAGTAGTAGTAGTAGTAGTAGTAGTAGTAGTAGTAGTAGTAAGTAGTATTAGAAATCTTTATTCGCATTTTGCTTTTTACATACACAAGAATATAATTTTTCAATTTACGTTTTTCTACTTTAAACCATAAACAAATATACATGATACTTATCTAATCTATAGCAAATAAATATTTTATACAAATTCAGAAGTTAAAAAATTCATCCCGACTGGGGTTCAAACCCGGGTCTCCCACATTCCAGGTAGGAGCCAACTAGACCACCAATACGGTAACTTTTTAACTTCTGAATTGTAGTGGTTGTATTATAGATCTGAATGTAGTAGAATGTGATAAAAACACTCCTCCTTGCTTCTTTTTGCTCAGTTTTAATTTAATTTTTGAAAGAACGTCGAATTCAAATTTTTAATAAGAACAACAAATTACTTTTAATCTGGTAAACATTGGGAATCAAAATCACTTGCAAATATCGAAATTTCAGAGGAACACCATTTTTGGGACTGTTTGGTGGAGGGGCCGGCCGAGATTTAACATTCTTGTGTACTGTAATACCCTAAATGTGAGGTGCTGGTCCAGACTTGACACCCATCCATGAAATTAATATACTAATTCCATGGAAATTTTAATATTTTTCTGGTCGACATTTTTCCTTTTCTTTTCTTTGAAATTATGAAATTCAAAAAAAAAATTGAAGACCATTCGTACGTAGTATGTCCTTACACTCATTACAATGATCTGACTCAATACAATCAAAACGACTACAAAACAGGAAATTCCCAGGATGTAGGCCTACCTAACTTGTGACCACTGATCAGTGATAAGTACTTTGAAGTTAAAAGTTAATACAAAATATAATCTAATCAATTTTCAATTGTCGGTTATCCCAAAAGTTGTAAGCTTACTAGAATTGTGAAGTAATTAAGTCACACAATATTTTACCAATCCCATTCCATTTTCCTAAATTGATGGTAGGGTCTAATAACTTCCCGTTCCCACCCCTAGCCTAAAAATCCCATCCCTCACACCCTAAGTAAGGATAAATAAATGCAATAAGGAAGGCTGGTTATTTTAAATAATACATCCAGACACTTACCATCAGCTGGTTGATGTAGTATTCATATGGGATATTGTTTCTTTCTGAATCGGTTGCAATGGCCATCATCTCGTCAAGCTCCTCTTGTGTGAATGGTTCTCCTTCCTCAAGCATGGCTTTGCCTAGAGTTTCCTTATCCAAGAAGCCCCTTTTCTCATGGTCGAGAGTTAAGAACGCTTTCAACAGTTGTTCCGGAGGAGCCGGCTGCAGTCGAAACTCTGTGATAATCTGGGACATGACCGGAAGGAATTGGTCCAAGTGGACGCTGCCAGAAGTTTCTTGGTCTTCTACTTGGACCAGTATTTCCTGTATTTCAGCCTCGCTAGGACAACATCCTACGTGGAATTTAAATATTATTGTATTGTATTTATTTACAGCTGTTTAACTAGTCTACATTAAAGATTACATGTTAACAGAATATTATAAGCATTGTCAAAATCAAATATCAATCAATAATATACCAGTGCCATATAATTTAATGGTTTTTGGGGACCATCATAAAAAAAACTACCTAACTCATACAGAACTAACAAGTACCGGTACCTACTATGCCAAACTCAATTTATTAAATTATGCCTTTATTTAACTGATAAAAGTGAACATTATCTATATAAAACGACATACCGGTAGGTACCGTAGTTGGGTATTAAAATATTACACCTAATTATATACCTATATGCACAGTGCTGAAAAGCAGCACTGCCAGTTTCAGCAAATTATTTGATTAATTGAAATATTAGTCTATTTGATTGATTGATGATTGATTAAATTGTAAGATGTTTTCATATGTTAATATAAAATTAGTATTCAGTAAGATTTTGTGATAGCCGGTAGTGGTGTGGAATAGCAGTACTACATTGTACATTATAATTAGTTATGTGGTAGCTATAGCTGTCTTACAGAGATACTACCAGTGTTGAATTTGGAGTAAAATGTTCCTGCCTATAATACTTGATATTAGATTTCCTTTTAGAATATATATATATATATGCGCGTGCCACTTTTTTTGCTTGCAATCGATGCTACGTCTGACAATCAGGAACGCGCAAGCTGAGTGCACTCACTATAGCAAGCGGACATGATTGCTGAATATTGACTAAAATCAGTTATCGGTATCCGATTTAAAATTGAAGATTCATTGGTTCAATCGATTGATTTTTACTGTAATTTACCTGTCCAATAGGACAGCCCACTTTTGGGTTATGAACATTTCCATCTTCCATGCATCCTGTCTAATACGTGAGTAATGCTTGTACAGTGGGCAACTAACACAAAAGTGGCGTTCAGATGAAAGATAATAACATTTTAAGCCATGTTATGCAACAAAAAAATCATATGGAAAACAAATCTATCGTGTCAGATTAAAAAATAGTGTTAGTCACTTTTGACGTTATAATCGGAGCGCCTGCACTCTGCTGCTGCATCATGCCCAGTGCCAATATAAATAAACCCAAAGCCAGTGCCCTCAGCCGCGCTTGTTACCTGCTGTAAGCCACATCCTCGCGTGACTGTAAGACAGGATTTCTGTAATTATTTGTTATGGCATAATTTTTGTCCAGTTTATTTGTTTTGTTTTGCATATTCGAAATAATGTCTCAAAAGTCAAAGCCCATAATTAATTCTATTTTTAAGATGAGATAGCTCCTTTAAGCATTCATGTAGGCTACGACAACTAATACAATACCGTACAGGTCATATTATCATGTCACCTGATACCGTGATACGCATGTAACTACTCATATTATTGGATTTATTGCCCAATAAACTATCATAGTATTATGAAATGATTACTAATTAGGCTACTTATTCTAGGCGTTGTATTCTTTCATTATGTAATTATGTTTTACGCACCCAATGACCGTATGATGGTTCCAATTTCACGAACATCCACCGTTTTACTTCCAGCATGGTCAAAAACTTCAAAAGCCTCTGCAATTCGTTTCTCCAGGTCAGTACTCTGATTATCTGCAATTTGTGTAAATTATGCTATTTGAATTTCAATCTCTAAACTACGAGGCACTTCTTAATTCCTTACACCTGTGGTGTAGGCAGACATCCTTGGGGAGGGTATGAACAAGGATGATTATTACTAGGAAAACGCCAAAGTCGTCGTTAGATGAGTGAGGTAGTCATGTGTTGAGTACCCGCGGTAACATTCCATTTCCTCCCCCTACCTAAGGCTGGATTCAGCATGGGTCTTTCCTCCCTAGCCTAGGCTAGAGTGGCGCATTGAGGCCCTTCAGTTGACGTGCCCTTATACCAACAATACTCAAAACCCTATCAGTAGGCCTATACCTACCTTAATTATATCAATCAACTTAAATGCAAATGTTCCAGGGAACTCAACACATGACTCGCTCACTCGTTCTAACAACAACTTTATCGTTTTCTTGTCTAGAAGGTCCCTTTATTCACAAAATGTGGGAGACTCGGGTTCAAACAATGGTGGGGATAGGTAGATTTTGTCGCCTCGCGAACGCTTTCTCCAGTCGCGTTGATGGATGAGCTTTTTTGGAATATTTATGTCCAATGATTACGTTTTTAAGTGGAATCTCATTACTTTTTCTATAGACTGTTAAATTGAAAACACCTTTAAAAGGTTTATATTAAAACCTTTATTTCCATGAATTTTGACCAACTTTTTCAACTTTTTCTTTCAAGAGGCACTACATCACCAATAATCATGTAAATGTAAAATATGAACGTTGTAGACGGGCTACAACGTTCATATTTTACATTTACATGATTAAGCCCGACCCGTTTGGTCAGAATCGGCCCAAATATCACGAAAATATCGTATTAAAAAACCGGGGGAAAAATCGTAAAAGTACTATTTCTATAAGAAATATTATTTAATGTCTCTAAAAAACATAACGTATATAATTTCAGTGATTTTGAACGTTCCCATAAGGTTTCATCAATATCGGAGTATAGCCGTTTGCCAAATATCACGAAAATATATCATTAAAAATTGAAAAAAATCGTAAAAGTAGCCTACGAAAATTGGATGACGAAGCGAGCTTTAATTTCACGGCCCCCCAAAAATTATCGTGTTCCGTTTTGCCTTTGC